>JAJIBD010025875.1:0-118136 GCA_021461705.1 Cryptotis parvus | reverse complement strand
TGCAGAATCTCAGATGCACCTTGAACTGCTGAGTCTAAAATCTGCATTTGAACAAGGTCCCCAGGAAACTGGCTTGCACATTAAAATTTGAGTAGCCCTGCCCTGGGTTTTATCACTTGTTGGTTTTCTTTTTTTGATCCACTTCCCTACAGGGTGTTCTTTTCCCAGATAAGGCATTCTTTGTACAGGGCAAGTAGGCAAGTGGCTACTTTACAGGCAGAACAAAATGTTCATAGCCTGCCCTTGCTGTTACTTTCTTCTTCTAACATTGTACCCGTCAATGCCTTCCCTGACTCATCAGCGCTCGCTGGCCTTATTCAGGGCAGAGCAAAGATTTTCATCTCTCTGTGATATTTCATCCTCTTTCTACTAGAGCACAGTAAAACTAGGGAAAGCAATGTTGTCTGCTCTTACTCTTCCTTTCCAGCTTCCCTCCCCCTGCTGCCTTCAGAAATAAGGGCAATTAACACCCAGGGGGAGTTCAAAGAATACCCACTAGTATTTTCAACCATTTGTAAAATAATCACAGAAACTTCCTACTTTTAACAGAATCCTGGTAGTTTGAACAAGCCCACTGTTATCCAAAGGTCTGAACCTATATCTATACACATACATAAATGGTAAAATTTCAGAGTAAAAGGTGTAATTGCATTCCCTTTTTATATGCAATAAGAACTCAGATAATGAATGCATTATAGTTAGCAACTTTATATAAACTTATATAGTGTGTGTAAGGTTTGTGAGACTGCTTTTCTGAAAGGAAATTAATATAATCTGATATCGAATTGTGAGATTCTAGGAAATTTTCTCTTTAGAAAATACACACACCTTGGACCAAATTCTATAACAAATAAATAATAAAAACTAATGGAATAATCAGATGCTGTCTAGAGAATGAAAGACGGAGTATTTTGGTAAAGTTGAAATTTAGAGCAAGTGACTTGTACAGAGGAAGATTTTTGTTTAGTTAGGAACTTAACCCTAAGCTCAGATAGAATTGAAGTGATTTGAAGTGATAGTTAAATATATGACCATCACTTTGAACATCACTTTGTTAAATATTAGACAAAGAAAAATCTTTTCTTTTCTTAAAGGAATTAGAGCAAAGAGCTACACAACAACCATAGTCCCTAATGAACACCAATGCCAGCACCTGAACGCCAGAGGAAATAAGGGGAATTGATGGGCAGACGTCCAAATCAGGAATGAACAGAAGCGACTAAAAAATTGTTAAATCCTAAAACAGTTTTTAGAACTGGAGACGTGGCTCTTGCCTGTGTGAGACCCTGGGTTCAGAAACACACACACACACACACACACACACCCAAAAAGCACAACCCTATACAGCAAAACATTACATTTAAATAATTCTATTCAAGACTAACAAACAAAAAAAATTTCTGCTTACTTGATTATTTCAGTTTCTGTTGGCCACCTTTTTTTTTGACTTGTGGCCCATTCTCCATTTGTAAAAGCCAGAACTCTAATTAAGCTTCTGTCATTGAGAGCCTTCTTCAAAGTTTAATCTCCCTTTGAGTGAGAACAGTTTTGATTATGTTTAAGTTCACTTGGATCATCCAGAACAGTCTTCTCATCTTAAAAACCCTGACTTATTTATATGAACAAAGTCACAACTACCATGTAAAGCAAAATTTACAGGTTCTCAGGATTAGGATTTTGGGAAGACACTAATCAACTCCCACCAAGTGCTATATAAAAAGGTGCAGCTTGAGTCAAACTGGATAGTACATAAAAGCCTGAATAAAGAGAAAATTGCACTGATACATACTAAACCTATAGTGTTACAAACATTAATAATTATAATAATGGTGACGTATTGAAAGAAGTATATACAGTTTATAACATCAGTATTTTGCAGACTCAAAATGGTAAGAGATGCAGGTTGAAAAAAATTGAGAATGCTATATTTAGAAACTATAATCACCAATGACAATGGAAACAAAATTAATAGAACAATAGATCACATTCAGCTCTGTATCAGATACAAAACAAAGTTTACTAATTCATTTTCCCACAGATGGTGGTAAATTATTAATGAATTCTAAGCAAAACAATAATACAACTATTTTCAAAAGGCAATCTGTTGCAGGTCATTTTGGTAGGTTCTTGGTATGGTTATTGAAAAGCAGTACCAGCTAGAGGTAATTAGAACCCCAATATATCTTCTATAATATCTCCCATGTTTGTTATTTACATTTTCAAATAACTGTCACATTTTGCAATCCTATGTTTTATGGAAAACCCATAAATTGCATAGTTTTACTTTTTAAGGTCAATACCTCAGAATTTTTAATATGCCAAGGGCACAGAGCAGATCACACCATCATTGAAGATAGTTTAGACCAGCAACAGGCAAATCTCAGCCATTTCTGGAACAGTAAAATTAAATCATGATTTGGGAAAATTTACATTGCTGAACATTCTCCCCTATTTCATGGGAAGCAATCTTTAAGAGACTTTCATTTCAGTCTAAGTTCTCGGTGAGACAGTGTGGGACATTTTTTCATTACTGCATTTTAAGTGTTGCAATATTTAATAACTTGAAAAATTTTTAAAAGAAATAAAAATAGTACTAGCATGAGACAGGACATATGGAGATGTTACTGGTGCCCACTTGAGCAAATCATCGATGATGAGCGGTAAGACAATGATACAGTGATACAGTGATGATCTCATTCGTTACTAACAATGTCTAAAAATTAAAATCTCACTGTATTTTAAAAATTTTTCAGCAATAGCCTTTTTTTGTTCCCTTTGTGAGAAAATTGAGGTTAAAATTCAGAAAACTTGTTTTTGACAAATTTTATTAATTTGATATAATATTAAAGCATATACTTGGGGTATTAAGTTACAATTTAGCTCCATTACCATTTCATCATACATAAAGAAAAACTACTTTTATAAGTTCCTCAATTGTTATAAAATTTTACCATTGGACGGTGTGGACTGCAATTTATTGTCCCCAAATCTTTGTCATTACAATTTAAGATAATATAAATGATGTCTCCTCACAAAATTTCTTCCTTTCTTTATTTTGGAAGGAGAACATTTTCTTCTAATTTATTTAAATTAGGCTAACTAAATTTCATTTACAAAGGAGGCAATTTATGATTAGAAATATTCACTGTTTTAATTATGTAGAAATATATCATTTTTCAGGCACTCATTTAGTGAAGTTGAAACAGATTGGTAGCTGCCTGTCCTAAACCAGTGGTTTTCAAAATTGTAGTCACTGAAAAGACAACACCAAATAATTTAGAAATCTATGAAAAAGGTGAATTTTGGGGTGCTGGAGAAATAGTAAAGCAGGTCCTTACCTTGCCTTGCATATAGTCAACCAGGGTTCAATCCCCAGCACTCTACATGGTCCCCTGAACACTTCCAAGTGTTACTTCTTAAAAAAAAAGACAAACAAAAAGAACAATCTCCTGAACTCACCTGAGGTTTACTGGATCAGAATTCATGGATGTATGTTACCTCCAGACAATACTAATAAACACTGAGATATGATATCCCTTATCAAAGATAAATCAGTTATCTCTTTTGAGGATATTAATAAGGATAATGATAATAAGCACATAGAATTCTGGCCCTGATTTAAAGATACGGTGTTATAATAATACAGACTGACTAGTTCAAAACCCTCTTTTCATAGTCTAATAGTACTACATAGTAATGGAAATTATCTGAGCAACAGAGGTATTGCAACCCTTTGGTATAAACAACTGAACTTACCAGTTCTTCTATAACTTGGGTTTAAACCTCCAACATTTACTTGCATAAAATGCAAAGAATAATGGGGAACTAAGGTACCTAACTGCTGTCTCAGGGACAGAAATCCAGGTAAATCTTCATGGCCATTAAAACTTTTGAACATCATCTATGTGGACCTGAAATCAACACTCACTACATTGGCAATCATGATTAAGCAAGATCTAGTGAAATTAAGGTCTGATACCAACATAGAACTGAGCATTAAATACAGACAAAAAATGCAAATGATGGCTTCTAAGTGTACGTGAGTGCAACCCACAATGTGTAGGAGAAGGAGGAGAGAGAGAGGGAGAGAGGGGAGATAAAGAACCTGCCATTTGGGCGGGACATAGGAGGGGGAGGGAATTGGGGACATGGGTGGTGGGTGATGGGTACTGGTGGAGAGCGTGGTGCTGGAACACTGTGTGACCGAAACCTCCAAGCGTGAACAACGTTGTAATTGTATATCTCACGGTGGTATAATAAAATGTTAAAAAAAAGATCTAGTGAAATTAAACAACCACTAGAGGAGAAATTCAACCAATTTAAATAACTGATTCATAAGATAAACGATTTTATACAAAATGAACTGAAAGGATTAAAGAACATGATAGCAAGCCATAGTAGAAGAACTGTGCTGGTCAGAAAGGTCAAAAACCATATAGATGAATTTGAAGACAAAATACAAGCCAACATTGATAAGAAACTGACACAAGAAAAGAGAATCACGAGAATAGAAAAGAATGTAAGGAACTTAATGGATAACAGAAACTGGAGCAATCTTCGGATTATAGGAATAGGAGAAGGAGAGTAAAATGGGACAGGAGAAGAAAAAGTGATGGGAGAGATTATAGTTGAGAACTCCCCAACTCTCTGGAGGGAGGTTGATGTTCAGATTCAAGAAAAGCAAAGAATGTAAAAAAATAAATAAATAAACCCAATCAGAACAATGTCAAGACATATAGTAATCAAAATGTCAAAATTTAAAGGGATACTAACTTCTTGAAGCTTCTAGAGAGAAGAGACATCTCAGATTATTAAAGAATCACAGCACATCTTTTATATGAACATAGTGCAACACAGAAAATAATGTAATGGCATATTTAATCTATAGGGAGGGATCAAAGACATTCTTAGAAAAAAAGAGCTTACATATTTTTATATAACTAAATAGCCATGAATAAAATACTGAAATATCATTTATATAAACAAAATGCAAAATGAAGAAGCAACAACTTCACTCAGTAAAATGAAAACATAGCCCTTTATATTAATAATTACTCTCAATGTTAATGGACTGAGCTCTCCCATTAAAAAGACAGAGAGTGGCAGAATGGAACACAAACAAAATCTATCAAGTTGCTACTTAAAAAATTATATCTAAAATCAGGAAGTATACAAGGCTTAGAGTGAAAAGAAGGGAAACATAATCATACAAGCCAGTGGTAAACAAAGAAGCAAAAAGTCACATTTCTATCATACCAAACAACACTCAATCTAAAAACGTATATAGAGATGAACACTATGTACTGGTTAAAAGCACAGTAGATCAAGAAGTGCTAACTTTAATGAACATAAACACATCAAAATTTATGAGGCTTTTGCTCACAAACCTAAAGAAACATATGGATGGAAACAAAACATCACTTCAACACTCCACTGTCACTACTGGACAGATCAACTAGTCAGAATATCAGTAAAGGCATGAAGACAGGAAGAGCTAAGCTAGTGGCTAATCACAGGGCCTTAGCTCCTCAAAAGGTCAAATACACATTCTTATTTAGTGCACAAAGAACATTCTCCAGGATACATCATATATTAGGGAATTTTTTTTACATTCTTTGCTTTTCTTGAATCTGAACATCAACCTCCCTCCAGAGAGTTGGGGAGTTCTCAACTATAATCTCTCCCATCATTTGTTCTTCTCCTGTCCCATTTTACTCTCCTTCTCCTATTCCTATAATCCGAAGATTGCTCCAGTTTCTGTTATCCATTAAGTTCCTTACATTCTTTTCTATTCTCGTGATTCTCGTTTCTTGTGTCAGTATCTTATCAATGTTGGCTTATTCCCTAATATATGAAATATCCTGGAGAATGTTCTGTGTGCACTAAATAAACCCAATCAGAACAATGTCAAGACATATATACTAATTAATATGTCAAAATTTAAAAGGGATACTAACTTCTTAAAGCTTCTAGAGAGAAGAGACATCTCAGATTATTAAAGAATCACAACACATCTTTTATATGAACATAGTGCAACACAGAAAATAATGTAATGGCATATTTAATCTATATCATATATCTACATCATATATTAGGGAATATACAAATCCTACATATATTCATAAACATAAAAATTGTACCAAGTATTCTACCAGACCACAGTTCCACAGGGATAGAAATGATGTAGAGAAACACCTGGAGACTAAGCAAAATGTTACTAAATATGAGGAGGATCAAAGAGGAAATCAAAAGAGACCAAAAAATTCATTAAGACTATTGAATTATTGATAATAAACAAGTTATCCAAACCTTTAGGAAACAGTCAAAGCTGTGCCTATAGGGAACCTCATAGCAGCATATGCCTACATTACAAAAAGAAGAAAAATATAGAATCGCAACCTAACTGCACATCTCAAACATGTGGAGATCAACAGCAAAAGAATTAAAAGCCCATGGAAGGAATGGAAAAAAAAAAACCGGAGCAGAAATCACCAAAATAGTGAACAAGAAAGCAATACCCCCAAAATAAATAAAAACAGAAACTGGTTCTTCAAAAGAATATATAATTTAGATAAACTCATGAGCTAGACTCATGAGCTTGCTATGAATAACAAGCTCATGAGCTTACTATGAATAACTTTATTAAACTGGAGAATTTAAAAGAAATGGACAGATTCTTAGAAACATGCAATCTCCCAAAACTGAACAAAGAGGAAATAGAAAGCTGAACAAGTCAATACAAAAGCAAGGAAATAGAAACAGTAGCTAAAATTGTTTTCCCAAAAGCAAATGTCCTGGTTCAGATGGGTGTGCTGGTGAGCTATCAAACCTTCAGTTAAGACAAACAGCCATTGATCCGTAAACAATTTTAAAATAACAGAGAAACAAAATTCATTCATAATGCCTCTATGAAGCTTACATTACACTGATTCCCAAAGGAAACATAAACATTTCTAAAAAAAACGAAAAAAAGAAACTTCAGTACACTCTCTTTTATGAACATCGTTGCCAAAACCCTCAACAGAATTTTAGCAAACTGAATCCAATAGCATATAAAAATTATATACTGCAATCAAGTGGTATTTTTCCCAGGGATACAAGGATGTTTCAACATACACAAATCAGTTAACATAATAAACCACATTAGTAAAAGGAAAGTTAAAATCATATGATTAAACTAATTGATGTAGAGAAAGCTATAGACAAGATTCATCTATGTCGTAAAAACCCTCAACAAAATAGGAGTGAAAGGAAACTTAAGATAATAAAGGCCATCTATTACATGCTCACAGCAAATAATATTTTAATGGTTAAAATTAAAATCATTCTTATTGAAATCAGGTAAAGGCAAAGATGCCTACAATCTTCTCTTTATTCAACATTGTATTATAAGTTCTAGAGACACTAATGAGGCAGAAAAAGGAAATCAAATGGGTCAAAATTAGAAAAGACAAAGTGAAATTATTAATTATCTGCATTTTCAGTTGACATGATATTATATGCAGAAGACCAGAATATAACAAAAATTACTTCTAGAAACAATAAATCAATAGAGCAAAGTGCATGGCTACAAAACCAAAACACAAATATCTTTTTTGCATTTTCGGATAAAAATTATGAATCAGACAAAAAAATAGATCAAGGAATCCATCTCATTAAAATAGTGTTCAAGAACATCAAGTTACAGGAATCAACTAAACAAAAGAGATGGGAAATCTATACTATGAAAATGTCAAAAATACTTATGAAAGAAGTAAAAGAAGACCTTAGAAAATGCAAAATATATCCATACTCTTGGATTGAAGAATCAATATTATCAAAATGACCATCTCACCTGCACAATGGGATATTAAACAGCTGGACAGAATGATGAAACCATGCATTTTCTTGCAACATAAATGAAATTGAAAGATGCCATGTTAAATAAGTAAGCCAAATGGAGGATACACACAGGATGAGATTGCTTATATTTAGTATTTAGACTAACTGGATGAGGAAAGACAATTAATGAGATGATACCTAGATCACCCTTGGTCCCAAAGATAGGGATAAGATGGAAAGAAATGGAATGAAGAGGAAGTGGAGAAGAAAAAGATGAGAAGCTATGAGGGAAGGGGTTAAAGGGATAAGTGTTCATACACATTAGTGGTGTTAAGGAATAATAGAGATAAATAACCAAACCACTGAATTAACAACATTGAAATCATGAGAAACAAACTTGAATAACCGAACTTAGAAGGAACCTGGAAGATGGCAGGCTGGGACTGGAGTAGGTGGTTAGGACAAGTAACTTGGGGAACACTAGCAAAGGGAAAATGACATTGAGGGGGGGGAACAGTGATTGAACACTGTATGTAAAAGCCCCAATATGAGACATTTTGTAACTCATGATGATTTAATAAAATAAAATTTGGAAAAATAATGTTAAAGAATTTAAAAAATTCCTAAAGGGGCGGAATGATAGCACAGTGGTTGGGGCATTTGCCTTGTGCACCACTGACCCAGGTTAGATATCCGGCATCTCACATGGTACCCTGAGCACCACCAGGAGTAATTCCTGAGTGCAGAGGCTGGAATAACCCCTGAGCATTGCCAGGTGTGGCCCAAAAGAAAAAATAAATTCTTGCAGCTCTTTATAAGGGTTGAAATGAGGGGATGAGATGTGCTGTGCTGTAAACTAGAATTCAACATCCCGAGGAAGATAAACAGCTGGTGTAATCCTGCTTAAAAAGTCTGGTTGTATATGGGGAAATTTTAAAGGGGTGGATGAAAATGGCAATAAAGATATAAATGAGCACATCTCTAACTTATGAATTGGTTTATGCAAAGTTTTATAGGATGAAGAATATATATGAAATAGAATAAATGGGCACATGAATTCAGTACAATATAAAGAACATAGATTGCATAATTGGCAAATTATTTTTTGAAAGTCAGATTAATAACTAATTGTGAAAAAATATTAATTTGAAATTTAGATATTTAAATAAGATATTGAATATTAAACCTTTGGAGAAGGAAGTTACATATCTAAGAGTTTCTAAAGCAAGTTAAGTCAAGTTAAGCTTCACCGTAAAATTAATTTAAACAGATAGATGAAGTTAAAATGGGGCCAGGGAGATGGGAGAGCAATTAGGACCCCTGTCTTGATAACTTGGCTTGCCCAGGTTCGATATCTGGCACCCCACATAGTCTCCTGAGCCTGCCGGGAGTTTTCCCCGAGTGCAGGGACAGGTATAAACACTTCCAGGTGTGCTCCCCACAATAAAAAAAGTTACTACCTTTGTCTCGTCAGAACTCCATCCAGCAGATGAGCCTTTTTACAGCGCCGGCCACTTGCGGCTGCGTGGTTCATCAATAAATGCTGTATTTAGAGGTGACTACAAGAGTATGCCACCCTCAAGCGGCAAGCCTGGCAAGCTTCCCGTGTTGTATTTGATATGCCAAATACAGGTAACAATTATGTCAGGTCATCCTATGACCTAATATAATGGTTTGAGGCTCTTTATGTTCCTGGAGCAACCAGATGCCCTTGGGCTCTACTAGCATGAGACAGGACATATGGAGATGTTACTGGGTTCCCACTCGAGCAAATCGATGATGACTGGGAATATAGTGATACTGATTGCTTTATTGACAAAGATTATAATATAATGAAACCCTAAGAAGAATTTGTAGCTTTTAGTTTAAAAATTATAATTTAGTTTAATAATAATTAATAATCTCAGTTTATTTTTAAATAATCAGTTGTATCACGTGTCTTCCCGTTGTTCATCGATTTGCTCAAGGGACACCAATAACATCTCCTGTTGGAAACAAGTGTACCCCAGGGGCATCTGCTTGCTCCCGGAACAGGAAGAGCCTCAAACCATTCCTTCAGGTCATGGGAATGAGGACCATAATTGTTACTGGTTTTGGCATATTAAATAAAACATGAGTTGCTTGCCAGGCTCTCGCATGTAGGTGATATACTTTCAGTAGAAGGCTATCATCTCGAGCATTTACTGATAAAGCGCAAAAGGGGAAGGATCAGGTTTTGTCTTGGGTGGAGTTCTGAGGAGCTGTGGAATCTGAATGTTGAAAATGACTGATCTCATGGTGTGGGAGTTGCTCTGGTTTCTTAATAGACTCACTGGGATGATGGGATGACTGGTCACAGTTAGAGCCTGCCTAGAGCTTTATACAGTGTATAAATGTGAAAGATCCTGGGAAGGACCTGATCCGAACATGCAGTACTATCTAAGAGTGTATCTAGATATTACACTCTTAGATAGTGTACTAGACCCAATGGATCTGTGGGTCTGGCATGTCTGTCTTCCAGGGTAGCTGGCATGGAGGTGGAGAAAAGGGTGGAGGAGTGGAGGAGTCCAAATCCCCTCTCCAAGTCATGGCCCCTCCCCGCACATTACGTGAGCAAACCCTCACACGTGTTTTTTTTTAAATAATATCTTAAATTATAAGATTTTTAAATAATCACTTGATCACTTGACATCCCATTATTCATCGATTTGCTCGAGCGGGCACTAGTAATATTTCCATTTGACCCTATCACGTGCCAGTGTAGCCCTATGGCATCTGGTTGCTTCAGGAGTACAAAGAGCCTCAAACCACTTGATGAAGAAGTCTGATCATCTTGTAGGTAGGTGGCCACGTGATCTTTTGACATCCCATGGGATCCAGTAGGTAACTGCTCTAGTCTAGCAGTCACTCCAAATCACATTACATGTCCAGCCCATCTGATTTTCGATGCCTTGGCAAATGAGACAGCATCCCTGACTCTGGAACAGTGACGGAGGTCTACTGTTTTAAATAATAAAATCTTAAATATTGAATTAAGATATTGAAATAATAATCTTAGTTTAATTATTAGTTTGTAATAGTATAGTAGTTGTCTAATTTTATTATCCTTAGAAATCTGTATATATTTTTTGTTTTCTAGTATTCATGTGATGTAATCAGAATAAAATATCTGGGTAGTCTAAAACAAAATGAATAAAATAAAAGAAATATAGAAGAATAAAATTCACAAAGTTAGTAAAATGATGTTTTTGAAGAGAGTTGTTAGGTTCTAGTTGAAAAATCAAGAATTTGAAGTACTAATGGATTGTCCCTCTGAATAAAAAATTATTTGGTGCACAGTAATATTTTTTGGCAGAGTTTTTGATATAAATTAAAGAACACTAATAACAAAGATTAAGCAAGAATGGGAAATTGTACAGAAAGTATGTAAAGGAATAGATTATATTTATTCTAAGAATAGATTGTAGACATAATGTCTTCCAAGGGACAAAAGTTGACATCAACAAGACAGAGAAAAGCACCAATTAGTAGGTATGTGTGCCATGGAAATGAGGTTAGAAGACAATATTGATGAATAGCTGCATTGAGTAATCAAGGAGTTGCCAGTGTACTATAAGATTATTGAACTTCTTATAATTCCTTCATATTTTTGTATACCTGATCAAACTGACTTTCAGAAAAGTAAACTTTATTTCTTTCTGGTGAGATGAGTTTCAATCAAATATTTGAGAAAGATATATCTCCTGCAGTCAGGATCTGTCTTATTACAGGAATGTTATTTTCCCTACACTAATTTCACAACTAGAAATTTCCTTTCACCAGATACAGCTGTGGCTTTGGAAGATTAGAAAAGATAAATTGACACTAACAATATAAGCAGCAGGTGTTGCCAAAATAAGACATTTTGTTATTGTTATGTTTATTGTTTTTATGATAATGGTGATATCGCCAATAACTTTGGAGAAAGTAGGGACAGAAAACTAAGTTTTTTAGAGCAAACCTTCTGAGTGCTTCTCCTTGAATAACTGTAGAGTTACATGAATGATAGGACAGTTATTGAGTCTGTGAGCAGAGTAGCAAGTGGATTTATGTGACTTTAGTGCAAAGCAATTATTCACGAGGAAAAGAATTGAACTCTCCAGAGAATGCTGGACTCAATGAAGTAGATTATTATCTAGATGAGAGTAATCAGAAATACTTGATTCACTTGTGGTGAAAGGGGACAAAACAGCCTCAAATCATTTAATGCTTGGTACAAAAATTTAGAAACCCCAAATTTTTTCTACAATATGATGTCTGTTCTAGCACAGAAAATTTATGATAATCTGATAGCTTGATTTCAAGGAAGAACTAGAAAAACTACAGAGAATGAGCAACAGACATCATTTTGCACACACACACAAACAATTTTGTAGCTTTGTTTTGTTTCTAGGCATCTCTTTGGGAAAATAATCCGATCTTCACATTGTTAAAAGAAAAGTTCTGCCAGAGCAAGTCAGAATCAATCCCATGTGCCATCTAGCATAATTTTGTTCTCTTAAATTAATGTTCAACTCACAGTGACTGACCTGACCTAAAGGGGTGACATCAGAGAACGCAATTCAGACTCATGAGTCATCTGCCTGACTTGTGCATGTCATGTGCTATTGGGGAAAGAAAACTAATCTTTCACTGGGACTATTTTACTAAGAACACTACAGGAAGATTAGGCTTCAGAGTCTTTGCCATAATACTGGTATTGTTTAACAGGAAATAATATTATTCAGATTCACTCATAAGCGGAGTTTAGAGAAAAAGGAAAAGTGTGAGTTTTCTGATACTTTTTGACCTATGGAATACAGTCCTGATCACGACAGCAGTCAGTTTCCATTATACTGACCTAACACAATCTAAAAGGAATTATTTTTCAGTACTTCAAAGTTTTAAAGTATAACCTGACAAACATGTAGAATCAAAACTTTTATAAAACTATATTAGATATTGGTGTTTTTCCTGAATTCACTGACATAGTGGGATGAATTAAATGATTACAAAATGTTAAATAAACATATACATTTTAACCAAGGGAGATGTGCTGGCTAACAATATTTCTGCCAGAAAATCTCTGGTGTTTATTAACAACACTTTTATAGAATAAATAATAAGAACAATAAGAATTATATGGGTTTATCTTTTATTTTTAAAGTTAAGTGGTGGTCAAAGCCCAGTTTTAGGTGACTGTCATGTATTGACCTATGTATTCAGTGAAGAGGTTACTACTCAGCTATGATCATGCAAGGGAGCATGCTTGCTTTGGAGATCACTTGATCACTTGAATCCCATTATTCATCGATTTGCTCGGCGGGCGCCAGTAATATTTCCATTGGACCCTATCATGTGCCAATGTAGCCCAATGGCATCTGGTTGATTCAGGAATATGAAGAGCCTCAAACCATTCCTTCAGTGTCTTGACAAGGAAGTCTCTCCATCTTGTAGGTGGGTGGCCACGTGATCTTTTGACATCCCGTGGGATCCAGTCGGTAATGGCTCTAGTCCAGCGGTTGTCTCCAAATCGCATTACATGTCCAGCCTATCTGATTTTCCATGCCTTGGCAAGCGAGACAGCATCCCTGATTCTGGAATAGTGATGAAGGTTAGAACTCCGGATTCCTTCTCTCACTTGAGTGAGGCGTGATATTCAAAGCATAGCTCTTTTGATTCCTCTCTGGGAGACCCTCTCTCTTTGACTCCACTTTGGAGATAGTGATGACAAATATATGTACTGCTTTGAGTAAGCTTCCCTGCTGGGGAAGAAGGTACCCACACCTACAATAAGCATTATAGAGCACAAATATTATTGAGAAGGTATAAAAATACAGTGATAACAAATGGAAAAGACACTTTATTCTCTTAGGACAAAAGAAGGGAATTTGGAACAGATGTCACAAAAAAGAAATGATAAACCTTAAGATCATGAGTAATAACCAGAATACAAGGAGAGGAGTATTGCAGGCCTTGTAGTTTTGGGTAATCAGGTTGATGGGTATGAGAAGAAACTGGAGAAATGGCCAGAGATGAAGGCTTGAAAGGTATTGTGACTTGCCAGGAATTTTATTCAACATGGAACTGTTACACAATTTTTAGCAGTTTTAACGGATACTTTGAACCACCAACTTGATATACTAAGCCAATTTGAAGAATAAAATTGGCTTAAATTAAGTTGTTTAAATTCTTGTTGCTTTGACCTCTTTCAAGGAAGTAGTGTTCTTGGGATTTTCTGCAATCTACTATCCTGTAAGTTTCTACATATCTTATTTTAAGGTGTATGACTAACTGGAAATGAAGTATTTATACTTCTTCAATTTTAGATTAGGACCTGTCTTGATAAAGCAGTTAAAATTGTGGAGTCTGATTCACATAATTATGTATATAATTTTGTAATTGTTTATTTTGATCTTGGGGCCACACTTTACTGTGTTCAAGGCCTGCTCAGCTCTGGTAGGTAGTAAGAGTTACTCAAGTGATCGATCATATGACCATATGTACTCAACTAGGATTGGGTGTGTGAAAGACAAGAGCTTTAACTCCTTTAAAATCTTTAGAGTCAAAGATATCATTTTATATTGTCAATAAATAAAACTTTAACCCTAAGTTTGCCTTGCAGACTAGGGATTGCTGTTTGACTTTCCAAAATCACAGTGATGTTCCTCAACGAGTTCTGATATTGAGTGCTGGGACACAAAAATGGTAAAAGGGAAACATGACTGCTGACTTGGATGGACATTTCGATTCATCTCTGACCAAATTCTTTCAAAATATTTTATATCTCTGTTTATTTAAGGAAGGTGACAAGAAAAGTTCTCATTTTAAACCGATAATTTTTCCCCAACTTTTCTGTAAAAAAAGGAAAGTTGAAGAAGTTATGAAGCAAAAAGTGTTCCAGTCCTTAGGCATTTTAAGGTGTCCATGGTGGCTGCCATACCTATAAAATGTATGGAGTCTGTCAGGTGAAATAAAGAGGTAGTGATACAAAGGCCCAAATTATAGGCAAGCTGCTTCTTCACTTGCCTCTGCCACTAACTGGGTGAAAATAACTTTGTGGCAAAGGAATTCTTTTTCTCCTGACATTTTTACCGATAGCTTCTTTCATCCATACCTCCCTTTTTTAAAAAATGCTATTTTATGCCCCCAGTCTTTTTACTGGGCTACTTTCAGTTGAGAATGAGCCAGCTAATATATTTATTAGCTCTATTTATCTCTACTTTTGGACTACTGCACTTGTTCTGCTAAAAGTGGGCACATATTCATGCAATCTTTTATTTTACTGAGAATCAAATTTGAAACTCTTGTTCACATTTAATCCATTGTCTCAAATTAATTTGTTTAGTAAATTTTATAAACTATAAATTCATAAAAATATTGTAAATGGTATGAAAAGAAAAAGAAAAGAGTCTTCTCTATGAAATAAAATATACAAGGTCAGTGTTCATACAAAAATATTGTATTCTTTCTATTTTTATTTTACTCTTTGAGTCTCGTCTGTACAGTGCATGCAAGTAAAATATTTGGAAAATTGATTGCCAAGTTAATAAAAGAGCAAGTTTCCAGGGTTCAAGGCAGGTGATAATATTTTGAAGTTATACAATAATAATTTCTTCTTAACTATGGAGAGTTTAACTGGAATGTGGAAATGAAAAGATATTTATTAATCCATTGTAGTTTTCTCAAAAGGTGAACCAAGAACATTGTTTATGTTCCACCTCTTATCAGACCATTTATCTGTTACATTAGATAAAGTGCTGTAAATTAGTCATTGCACTAGACAGGAGCACAATATTTGCATTTTTACCAGAGGGACTAGAAGCAAGTCGTATATTTTGTCTTTATTTTCTCTTTGATTCATAAGTCCATGTAACCTTTCAAGCTTGGGCATTATTATAATCTCTGAAAGCCGTTTTCTCCTTCTCTCCTTCTTTGAGACAGGTAGGATTTAACTGGGGTCTTATCTTTGAGACAATTTGAGTTCTAGAACAATAGCTTCATAGATTCCACTGCAAAGGACTAAAGTGCTAAATGACTCTTAGAAAATGAGCCATGTTAATATAGTAACAAATTTTATTTTAACTATGATGCAGGACTGTTGGCTGTTATTTGCATCAGATTAAAGATGCCCACACACATTTTACCCACTTCTGAAACTTTCTTATATTTTTGTCTATTGCATCTGAACAGCTTAGTCCTTTTTAAATACTTTAACTAAAGTAATGACATGATATATGTTCCTTAATATCCTTTCAACAAGTGTTCTCTGTGTTAAATGTGCAAAAACATAACTTTCCTTTCCTCTTCTTTATTTTTAAATCGAAAATAGTTTTATTAATTCTAGTGTCTCTGAAGCACAGGAAAAGAAAAATAGAAAAAAAGGAAGAAATCCACCCTCCCACCTTCCAGCCCCAGCCCTGGCCCAGGGGCCCTCAATCCTGGCGATTGGCTCCAAGCGGGACCTACCCATGAGTTTGGCTCTGAGGGCCTGGCTGGGAATCTGCTGCTGCAGTGTGGGGCACCAGCACCCAAGCGAAGGACAAGAGGGCAAGGGTCAAGGTCGCAGGTCTGGGCCACTCAGTTCCAGCGCCCTGGCTAAGGTAGCCAAAGATCAAGGTTTCGATATGGAGTCATTGCCACTAAATTCTGTGGTCGAAGAGAAAGAGCCAAAGGCCAGGGGTCAAAGCTACTAGATCCAGGTTGGGATCCAAGGCTGCCAGACCCTCAGTACTTATGCTCCAGCAGGGGGCTGGGTGGCAGGGTTCTCCCTATCCTCAGTGGGGACAAGCCAGTCCACTGAGGGCCCCAGTGTGCGAAGTCACTCTTAGGAGCACTGCTGTCCAAGCCAGTAAGGTCCTGTGTGACTCCAGGAGGTGAAGCATCAGTGCTGACATTGGGGCTGAGGTCTAAGTGTGCCTGGGGGACGAGACAGAGGTTAGAGGAGAGCTGCCCTGAGCTATGCCCTGGGGAGCATCTTCCCTGAGGACCCTTACTTGATATTTGGGGGTGCTCCTTTTCTCTTTAAGGGAGAGTGTCTATCTTGACTTAGTGATACTGAAGACACATGATTATATTCTTGTCTGAGTCTAAAAGTGGCGAATAAACAGGACTATCAAGAATTTGAAAACTGAAAGAATAGAACATTCGGAGATAAAAAATAATTATATGTGAATCCATAAATAATAACAGTAAACAAGAATTCTTCCAGTGGGACAATAAGCATAGATGATACAGAAACTCTTAAAATGTCATCAAAGAACATTTTCTCCCTCTATTGTGCCACCATTGTGTTATATACTAGATCTAATAGAATGATTTATCCACTACAAGTAACTACCTGTTTATTTTTTGCATTTCCAGTGAGTTCTGCAAGATCAAAACTCACTAAAGATAAAAAGTTGCTTCAAGAATGATGTTATTTCTAAATGAGGAAAAGTTTAAAACCTTCCCCCTGAGATCAGGGACAAGACAAGGTTGCCCACTCTCACCTCTTTTATTCAATATAGTACTGGAAGTACTTGCCATAGCAATCAGAGAAGAAAAGGACATCAAGGGCATCCAGATAGGCAAGGAAGAAGTCAAGCTATCATTATTTGCAGATGACATGATATTATACCTAGAGAACCCTAAACTCTCTACCAAAAAACTCCTAGAAACAATAGGCGCATATAGTAGAGTGGCAGGATACAAAATCAACACCCAAAAGTCGGTGGCTTTCCTATATACAAATAACGAAAGAGAAGAAAGGGGATATTAAGGAAACAATTCCATTCACAATTGTGCCACAGAAAATCAAATACCTAGGAATCAACCTACCCAAGTGTGTAAAGGACCTGTACAAAGAAAACTACAAGACACTGCTCCAAGAGATAAAAGAGGACACAAGGAAATGGAAACATATTCCCTGCTCATGGATGGGGAGAATCAACATTGTCAAAATGGTAATACTCCCTAGAGCTCTGTACAGATTCAATGCAGTCCCTATGAGGATACCGATGACATTCTCCAAAGAAATTGACCAAACACTCCTAAAATTTGTGTGGAACAATAAACCCCCCAAGGATAGCTAAAGCAATCCTCGGGAAAAAGAAGATGGGAGGCATCACCTTTCCCAACTTCAAACTGTACTACAAGGCAGTAGTAATTAAAACAGCATGGTATTGGAATAAAAACAGACCTTTGGACCTATGGAATAGAATTGAGTATTCTGACACCAACCAACCTCAAACACATGATTATTTAATCATTGATAAAGGTGCAACAAGTCTAAAATGTAGTAAGCAAAGCCTCTTCAACAAGTGGTGCTGGGAAAACTGGGCAGAAACATGTAAAAAAATGAATTTGTACCTGTGTCTAACACCATGCACAAAAATCAGATCAAAATGGATTAAAGATCTCAATATCAGACTTGAATCCATAAAGTACATTGAAGAAAATATAGGAAAAACCCTCCACAACATTGAAGCTAAAGGCATCTTCAAAGGTGAAACATCACTAACAAAGCAACTAGAAGAAAAGATAAACATATGGGACTACATGAAACTAAAAAGCTTCTGCACCTCAAAAGAAACAGCGACTAAGATACAAAAGCAGTCCACAGAATGGGAAAGAATATTCACCCAATACCCATCTGATAAGGGGTTAATATCCAGGATATAACAGGCACTGGTATAACTTTACAAGCAGAAAACAAACAACCCCATCAAAAAATGGGGAGAAGAAATGAACAGAAATTTCAGCAAGGAAGAAATTCGAATGGCCAAAAAGCATATGAAAAAATGCTCATCATCACTAATCATCAGAGAGATGCAAATCAAAACAACAATGAGACACCACTTTACACCACAGAGACTGGCACATATTCAAAAGAGCAAGAACAACAAGTGCTGGCGTGGATGTGGGGAAAAGGGGACACTCATCCATTGTTGGTGGGAATGCCGTCTGGTACAGCCTTTTTGGAAAACAATATGGACATTCCTCCAAAGACTAGAAATTGAACTCCCATTTGACCCAGCCATACCACTCCTGGGAATCTACTCTGGGAAACCAAAAAATATGCAGCGGAAACACCATCCCTACTTTTATGTTCATAGCAGCATTATTCACAATAGCCAGAATCTGGAAGCAACCAGAGTGCCCGAAAATCGATGATTGGATAAAAAGCTTTGGTACATCTACAGAATGGAATACTATGCAGCTGTTAGGAAAAATGAAGTTATAAAATTTGCCTATAAATGGATGGACATGGAGAAGATTATGTTGAGCGAAATTAGCCAGAAGGAGAGAGACAGATACAGAATGACTGCATTTATTTGCATGGCATAAATATATATGTACATATTATGATACCAATATCCAAGGTCAAGTGAAACATATATCAGGAGGTCTTGTCAAAGGTGGAAATTATTCACAAACGTGTGGGAGTCAGAGGGTAGGTAAGACAGAAAAAGGAACAGTGTGCTAATAATTGTCGAGGGTACTAATGCCAACCTAGAACTGAGCATGAAATAGAGGCAAAAGGATACACATGACAACCTTTTTAATGTATGTTCTGTAATCCATAGTCTGGAAGGGAAGGAAAAGAGAAAGAGAGAGAAAGGGAAAGAAATAAAGAACCTGCCATGGAGGTGGGCTGGGGAAGGGGGAGGGAACCGGGGGCGTTGGTGGTGGGAGATGGGCACTGGTGGAGGGACGGGTGCTGAAACACTGTATGACCAAAACCCAAATATGAACTTTTTAATTGTATATCTTTGTAACTGTAAAAATAAAAAAAATTTAAAAAAAAAGAATGATGTTATATTCTATTTCAGCTAAGTGATTTTCCTACTAGGAATGGGGATCCATTTGAGGTAACACAGATCATTATTTCTCTAAAAACATTCATTTGCAATTGAAGAAATCAAAGTGGTCGGTCTATAATAAACTTAAGACTTTCTGAGATACAGCTGGAGAAGGGCATTGTGGCTCACCCTGCAGCATCAAGATCAAAAGGGGCTTGGAAGCCTGGGGAGAGCAGTAACCTTCACCCATACAGGAACATATCTACTTGGGTAGCACAGAGATCCAGCCTCGATGAGCATGGCTTCTCTTTCATAGCCAATCCAAATCTCATCATAAACATACCAAAGTATTAAAGAACTTCACAGTGAGAGCAAACAACATCAAAGTTAAAAGCTCCTTCACAGGCCCTCGTAGAACCACTTTCAGGGATGTGGCTTCTAGACAACACTACATCATGGGGAGAAAACACAATTACCAGCATGAGAAGTGGAAAAAGAAAAGATCCCTGAAGCCTCAACAAGGAATACCCACATACATAATCTCTCTGACAAAGAATTCAGTGAGATAATGATGAGGATATTCAATTAACTCAAGCAAACAGTAAACCATTCCAATAAAATACTGGAGGATATGAAAGAAACAGTGAAATTGATAACCAATAAAATATAGGATTAAATGAGAAGATACATATGAAAATTACAAGTAGAAGCGTTATTATAAAAAGTTAGGTAGATGAAATGAAAAATTCAATGGGTGCCCTCAACAGTAGAATGGTAACAGCCAAAGACATAATCAATGAGCTTCAAGATAAGCTGCAAAAGCACTCAGGCGTATATATAAAAATTAAAAAGACCTCAAAATATCTCAGCATTGGGCAAGAAAACATTAGGATGAATTCAAGAGGAACAATATAAGAATCATCAGAGTCCCAGAGTTGCATGGAGGCAACCCCAATAAGTAGAAACAGTGAAAGATATCAATGCTGTAAAGTTCCCAGTACTGCAGAATGCAGACAAAAGTAGTCCTAATGGTACCAGAAAAAAAGTGACCATAGTGAAAAGACTCCAAGACATATTCTAATCATAATGATGAATAGCATAGATAGGGATGCAATACTGCCAGTAGAAGAGGCAAGAAATAAATTTCATACAAAGGAGCATACCTTAGATTTACAACAGATTTATTAAAGGATTCAGACTAAACCCTCTGAATCCATAGGCAGTGGTGGAATATAGTGAAAAAAATCAATAACATGAAGTTTTCACAAAGAATTCTTTACCTGCAAGACTCTCATTCAGATTTGAAGGCAAAAAACACAACTTCATGGAAAAAAGCTCAGGAACTTTATAAACTCAACACCAACTTTAAAAGGACTATAGGAGCTACTATAAAACAACATAAAACTCAAAAGCACAACAAATTTATGCAGAAAGATGGCACAAAATGGCATGACAATCTTTCTCAATGTCAATAGTGTAACTCACAAGTTAAGAGACAAGGAGTGGCAACATGGATTTAAAAAGTGACTCCAGCATTCTTCTTCCAACAATAAATGAATTTGAAGAGGCAGAGCAAACAGAGACTCAAAGTTAAAGGCTGAAAAACAATTCTTCATGCAAAGAACTCCAAAAATGCTAGAGTGACTGGCAAACCCCTAGCCTGAAGCCTGGGAAGGTGCAGAAAGAGGAGCAGATGCCTGGAGTACACATTTGCCATTGGGACTGCTCACCCCCATCCCATGGCCTTACAATTCCACTTACACCCACAAATCAGGTAGATGTCTGAATATCACATTATCACAGGTCTCACACTCCAAATTTCAAAATCACACAAACACATTAGCATCCATGTGTATCTATCCTACATAGAGGTACAGGGAAATATAGGTCTCAACATTCCTTACCTCCCACAAAACTCCACAGTCTATACACCCTTAACTGTAAGTCCATCCACACAAGAACACAAAACCTGCAACCTGCAAAGGCCATAATAGTAAATTAATGCAGAATTCCACAAAGCTCCAAGAGTGAACTCACTAGCCCAGATGAGCCAAGCAATAACAATGAGCTATATAACCTCTCTGACAAAGAATTTCAGAAGGAACTGTTTAGGATGAATAAGGAGCTCAAAAGAAGCAATGGTACACAGAGTCAATAAAATACAAGAGGATATGAGAACAGAAATGAGTAAAATCAAACGAAAATAAATGCAGAAAGGACAAATACTAAAACTGTGGTAGGTGAAACGAGAAACTCACTGGAAGGTCTTCACATGAAGTAACAACTTCTGCGATATAATTAGTGAGCTACAAGATGAGGTGATGAAGAATCAAAGGTCAAAGCCATCATTGGGGAGAAGTTCCCAGACAAAAGTGCTTGCTCCCAGATCCAGGAGGCCAAAATAAGAATAAGAATCCAAATAAGAATACTCCAAGACATATCCTAATTAGAATGACAAAAACAATAGATAGAGATAGAATACTGAAAGCACCAAGATCATAGAAGGAAATCATCTATAAAGGAGCATTCCAAAGATTCACAGCAGATTTTTCAGACAAAACACTCTGAGCTCAAAATAATGGTAGGATATCATGAAAAAGACTCAATGAGGGCCAGAGCAATAGCCCAGCGGGTAGGGCGTTTGCCTTGCATGTGGCCAGCCCATGCCGGCCTGGGTTCGATCCCTGGCATCCCATATAGTTCCACAAGAACCACCAGGGAGTAATTTCTGAGTGCAGAGCCAGGAGTAACCCCCGAGCATTGCCGGGTGTGACCCAACAAGCAAAAAAAAAAGAAAGAAAGAAAGAAAGAAAGAAAGAAAGAAAAAAGAAAGAAAGAAAGAAAGAAAAGAAAGAAAAAAGAAAGAAAGAAAGAAAGAAAGAAAGAAAGAAAAGAAAGAAAGAAAGAAAAAAAAGAGAAAGAAAGAAGAAAGAAAGAAAGAAAGAAAGAAAGAAAAAAAAAGAAAGAAGAAAAAGAAAGAAAGAAAGAAAGAAAGAAAAAAAAGAAAGAAAAAGAAAGAAAAAGAAAAGACTCAATAAAATGAAGGCCTCACCAATAATTCTTTACCTAGCTAGTTTCACATTCAGATTTGAAGGAAAGATACACAATTTCAGGAACTTCATAGACTCAAAACAAACTTTAAAAAAGGACTGAAGGAGCTACTGTAAGACAACAAAAACCCCAGAAGCAAAAAGTTTATACAGACAGATGAAACAAAATCCAATGACAATCATCTCTCTCAATGTCAATGTCTAAATGCATCAGTTGAGAGACACAGAGTGGCAAAAGATATTAAACTGAATCCAACATGGTACTGCCTAAAAGAAATGCATCAGAGTAATCAGAGCAAATGCAGATGCAAAGTCAAAGGTTGGAAAACAATTCTTCATGCAAACAAGTTCTCCAAAAAAGGGCCGGTGTGACCACACTAGTATCTAATAGCATACACTTCAGGCTGAAAATGTTTGAAAGGACACTGGAGGCCATTTCTGAATAATTAAGGGATATGTATATCAGGATAATATTACACTCTTAAACATAAATTTACCCAACAGGGGCCAGCAAAATATCTAAAACAACTGCTAATAGACTTAAAAGAAGACATAGACAATAGCACAAATGTAAGTGGAGATTTCAACACTGCTCTATTGTCGGGAACGCCGCTGGGGTCCCCGACAGTGTCAGGACAGAGGTTGTCTTCTACCTCCGAGGACACTGGGAGAACAGATGAAAACTCACGAATCCGGTGCAGTTCCAAAAATGGCTTTTAATAGTACAAAAGCTCTTCCACAGCAATCCAATATAATGAACAAACTCTAGCTCTGGTCCGAACTTAGACCATACAAAAGAGCCTAAGTCTCCCACCAAAGAGAGAGAGAGGATCTCACCCGATCTGAGTCCTACCCAGAAGAAGGAGCAAAAGGCCGAAAGCCAAAAGCCAAAAGCCGCAGGAGCCAAAAGCTGAAGGCTGAGGAACCAAAAGGCAAAAGGTGAAGGGGCCTTAAGTCAGCCCCTTATATACACCAAAGTAATCCAATCGGGAGGGTCATGTTTAACAAAGAACTCTAAACAGAGTGTAGTGCCACACACTATTGCAGGTATAAACAAAGGTTATGCCAAGGACTAAGGAGATTATCTCTTATGTAAAACACTGGAGAGAGGGGGGGCTGGTATAAAGTAATACATCTTAACTTCATGAGCTTCATGTAATCTAGATGGTACCCACAAGGTCCTTCTTATTATTATCTTCACCAGGGTGATTCTGAGTATCTTATTCTCGTGTACTAAAAGGGTCACTCTTGCCTGCTTAGAGCAAACTAGTATGATCCTTCCTATAGTCTTCCTATAGTCTCAGCGTAGCCAGGGTGGTAGTCTCCTGGTAAATTCTAACTGTCCCATGTTGGGTGCAGTGGGTATAAAAGAGGAGCTGTGCCCAATCTAGAAAACATAGAAGTCTTAGTAGATGTATAAGTCAGAAGTTATTCAATCAAGGTGACTTCTGTAAGTGCCACACCCTCTAGCAGTGTTTACATAGAAGAGAAGTCTCATTAGAATGAAACTTGACTCAAGTAGATTAAGCTGGGGGTGGGCAAAACAACAAAACTCCCAGAATAGCTAAACCTGTCCTCCAACACTCTATCAAATCTTTTTTTTTTTTTTTTGGGTCACATCTGGCAATTCTCAGGGGTTTCTCCTGGCTCTGCACTCAGGAACCACTCCTTGCAGTTTTCGGAGGACCATATGGGATGCCTAGGATCAAACCTGGGCCAGCATGGGCCAGTCACGTGCAAGGCAAACGCCCTACCTTCTGGGCTACCGCTCGGGCCCTGCTCTATCATCTTTTAATAGATCAACAAGACTGAAACTCACCAAGGAAAGACTGGCCCTAAAGGAAGATATAGAAGAAAGAGGGCTAGTAGATATATACATGGCTTTCCATGCCAAAGAAGCTGGATACACATTTTGCTCCAGCACACATGAAACATTCATCAAGATAGATCACACGCTGAGCCACAAAACATACCTCAATAAAATAAAAAAGGAAGAAACTGTTTCAACAACATTTTTTTAGACTATTATGCACTGAAAATAGAAGTTAACCAAACACAGAAACAGAATCAAACCAAACACTTGGAAACTGAACAGATCACTGCTGAACAACCAGTGAATCATAGAAAAAAAATCAAAGAGGAAATCCAGAGATTCCTGGAAAGAATTTAAAATGAATAAATAAATTATCAGAAATTGTAGAATATAATGAAAGCAGTGTTAAGAGGAAAGTTCATAGCTCTGCAAGCATTCATCAGGAAAGAAGAGATCCACATAAATAATCTGACTTCACAGCTTAAGATCTTAGATAATAAAAAAAAAAGCTCAACCCAGGCAGAAAGAAGAAACTAATAAACCTTACAGCCAAAACCAATGAGCTTGAATTCCAAAAAAACAACCCAAAAGATCAAAGAAACCAAGAGTTGTTTTTTTTAAATAAACATGATGGACAAACCACTTGCAAGACATTCAAGGAAAGGGAAAGAGAGAACCCAAATAAATACAATCAGAAATGAAAAAGGGAGCATCACAACAGAAACGACAGAAATTCAAAAACTCATCAAAGATAACTTTGAAAGTCTGTGTGCCACAAAACAAGAGAACTTTGAAGAAATGGACAAATTCCTGAATTCTTTTAACCTCCCAGCTGAAACAAGAAGACCTGGAATACCCTAATAAGCCTATCACCAACACTAGTGAATTCTTTGAAACATTTAAGGAGGACCTACTGTCAGTCCTTTTCAAGCTCTTCCTGGAAATAAAAGAAACAGAAACACTCCAGAAGAGACTCTACGAGGCACATGTCACCCTGATACCCAAAGTAGACAGAGACATAAAAAAGCAACAACAGACCAATCTCCCTGAAGAACACAGATGCTGTGATCTTCATGAAAATAATAATAAACAGAATCCAAAGACTTATCAAAAAGATGATACACCATGACCAAGTAGGATTCATTCTGGGAATGCAAGTATGTCAATCAACATAATACATCAATCGATGAGAAAAAATAAAACCATATTATCATATCAATAGATACAGAGAAAGCATTTGACAAGATCCAACACACTTTCATGATAAAACCTCTCCATAAAATGGGAATTAAAATAGCTTTCCTCAATATAGTCAAAGACTTCTACCAAAAGCCCACAGTGAGCATCATTCTCAATGGGGAAAAGTCAAAAGCCTTTCCTCTAAGATCAGGGACAAGACAAGGTTGCCCATACTCACTTCTAGTCAATATTGTACTGGAAGTGCATGCCATAGCAATGAGGAAGAAAAAGGACATTAAGGGCATCCAGAGAGGCAAGGAAGAAGTAAAGCTTCTTCCCTAGATATATTGTCATGTCATCTGTATGACATGACATGACATTATACCTAGGGAACCCTAAAATCTCTATCATAAAGCTCCCAGAAACAGTTGATACCTATAGTAGAGTGGCAGAGTACAAAATCAATACCCAAAAGTCAATGACTTTCCTGTATACAAAAAAAGAAAGAGAAGAAAGAGATAAAAAGAAAAATGATCCCGTTCACAATTGTGCCACAGAAATAAAATACCAAGGAATTAGTTTATCTAAGAATTTAAAGGGCCTGAACAAAGAAACCTACAAAACACTATTTCAAAAAAATAAAATGGCATGAGGAAATGGGGACACATTCCTTGCTCATGGATTGGGAGAATTAACATTTTCAAAATGGTAATACCTTGCATAAAGCTTAGAGCTTTATACAGATTCAATGCAATCCCCAATGTATACCCATGAAATTCTTCAAAAAAAATTGACAAAACATTTATGAAATTTGTGTGGAATAATAAGCCAACATGGATAGCTAAAGCAATCCTTGGGAAAAGTAGATGGGAGTTATCACCTTTCCCTACTTCAATCTGTACTACAAAGCAGCAGTATTTAAGACCACATAGTATAGGAATAAAGACAGACTTATAGACTTATGACATAGAACTGAATATGCTGACCCACACTCACAAATATATGAACACTTAATTTTTGATAAAGGAGCAAAAATATTAAGTCTAGCAAAGAAAGCCTCTTCAACAAGTGTTGCTGGGGAAAAATGGCAGCGACTTGTAAAAAAAATGAACTTAGACCTCTTTCTAACTATGCAAAAAAATCAGGACAAATGGATTATAGATCACAACATCAGACCTTAAAGTTACAGAGAAAATATAGGCAAAACTCTCTATGACATTGGAGCTAAAGGCATCTTCAAAGAGAAAACACCACTGACAAAGAAAATGGAGGCAAAGATAAACATATGGGATTATCTGAAACTGAAAAGCTTCTGCACCTCAAAAGAAATGGTGACCAAGATACAAAGACAGTCCAATGGGAAAGAATATTTACCCAATACTCATCTGACAAGGGGTTAATGTCAAAGTTATACAAAACACTGGTAGAACTTTACAAGAAAAAACTTCTAACCTCATTAAGAAATGGGGAGAGGAAATGAACAGAAATTTCAACAAAGAAGAAATTGTAAGGAGTAAAAGGCATATTTATAATTAATTATAAATTAATTATAGACCTCATTACCATGACCTGATGTAATGGTTTGAGGTTCTTTATGTTCCTGGAGCAAGCAGATACCCTTGGGCTCTACTATCATGAGACAGGACATATGGAGATGTTACTGGTGCCCACTCGAGCAAATTGATGATGAACAGGAAGACAGTGATACAGTGATACAGTGAAAATACATATGAAAAAGTGCTCTTCATCATTAATCATTAGGGAGATGCAAATCAAACAGTGATATATCATCCACACCACAGAGATTGGCACACATTCAAAAGTGTAATAACAACCAGTGCTGGCAAGGATTCAGGGGAAAGCAACTCACATCCATTGTTAATGGGAATTTACTGGTCCAGCCTTTTGGAAAACAATGTGGACATTCCTTCATAAACATGAAATTGAGCTCCCTTTAGATTCAGCAATACTACTCATGGGAATCAAAACTGGGGGCCCAAAACATACAACAGAAACACCATCTGCACTTCTATTTTCTGCTCCACTCTATTCACAATAGCCAGAAACTGGAAGCAACTGAGGGACTGAGAAGAGAAGACTGGATAAAGAAACTTGATATATCTAAACAATGGAATACTATGCAGCTGTAAGGAAAAATAAAGTCAAAATTTACCTACAATTGGATGGACATGGATATTATCATGCTGATTTAAATTAGTTATAAGGACAAGGACAGATATAGAATGGCTGCATCCATTCGGTGGGATATAAATATATACCAGCTTTCTACTAATTGTTGGAAGTGGTACATCAAGATCCTTCATGAGCTGTATTATGGATTCACCACCAGGATCTCACCATTCTACAAAGAAGTGATCATTGATGTCAAAAGAGGGTTCGACAGGGTGATACCATTTCACCAAAACTCTTCAGCGCCACCCTCAAGAACATCATGCGACAATTAGAATGGGAAGGAATGGGAGTAAAGATAGATGTTAAGCAACTAAACCACCTCCGCTTCGCTGATGACATCATTCTAATAACATCAAACATTAGCCAAGCAGCACAAATGCTGGCTGACTTTGACCGAGAATGTGGAAAGATAGGTCTACAGCTGAATCTAAAGAAAACTATGTTAATGAAGAATGAACTAGTTCCAGAGGCCCCATTCACTCTCAATGGAACAAACATCTCTGAATGTAGCAGTTATGTGTACCTAGGTCCAGAAGTCAACATGATGAATGACCTAAAACCTGAGCTACGCAGGAGGAAGAGAGAGGCATGGAATGCCGTCAAAGGCATTGAAGAAATAGCTAAAGGACAAAGAACCTCCGGCTCCGGGCACATCTCTTCGACTCCACCATTCTCCCTGTATTAACATACACCTCAGAGACCTGGGCCCTACGAAAGCAGGATGAGAATGCTAGTCAGGTCTCCCAGAGAGGAATTGAAAGAGCTATGCTTGGAATATCATGTCTCACTCAAGTGAGAGAAGGAATCCAGAGTTCTGACCTCCATCGCTATTCCAGAATCAGGGACGCTGTCTCGTTTGCCAATGCATAGAAAATCAGATGGGCTGGGCATGTAATGCAATTTGGAGACAACTGCTGGACTAGAGCCGTTACCGACTGGATCCCATGGTTTGACAAAAGATCACATGGCCTCCCACCTACAAGATGGGCAGACTTCCTTGTCAAGACCCTGAAGGAACGGTTTGAGGCTCTTCATATTCCTGAATCAACCAGATGCAATTGGGCTACATTGGCACGTGATAGGGTCCAATGGAAATGTTACTGGCACCTGCTCGAGCAAATCGATGAATAACGGGATTCAAGTGATCAAGTGTTGGAAGTGGTAAAACCAATTTGAACTGAAAATTGAATATAGGCAAAGGATTTACATGATATTCCCTAAGTGTATGTAGGGCAAACCACAATGTAAGGGAAGAGAAGAGAGAAAGAGGTGAAAGAGAATGAGAGAGAAAGAGAGTGAGAGAAAGAGAGAGAGAAGCAGAAACATGCCTGCCATAGAGGCAGGATTGGGGAGGTGGGATGGAATCAGGGAACATTGGTGGTGGAAAATGTGCACTGGTTGAGGGATGGGTGCTGGAACACTGTATGACTGAAACCCAATCATTAACATGTTTGTGATTGTATAACTCATGGTGGTATAATGAAAAAAATTTTTTAAGCAGGACAGAGTGACATACTAGTATACGACAACATAAGACTTTTTCAAGTACAGGGAATGAGGTGAAACTGGATCTTATGGTGGATTATAACTCAAAATTTAGAACTGAAGTCTGTTGGAGGACATGTTTAGCTAATCTGGGAGTTTTGTTGTTTTGCTCACTCCCAGCTTAATCTTATTTAACCCAAGGTTCATTCTAATGAGACTTCTCTTCTATGTAAACACTGCTAGAGGGTGTGGCACTTACAGAAGTCACCTTGATTGAATAACTTCTGACTTATACATCTACTAAGACTTCTATGTTTTCTAGATTGGGCACAGCTCCTCTTTATACCCACTGCACCCAACGTGGGACAGTTAGAATTTACCAGGAGACTACCACCCTGGCTACGCTGAGACTATAGGAAGATTATAGGAAGGATCATACTAGTTTGCTCTAAGCAGGCGAGTGTGACCCTTTCAGTACACGAGAACAAGATACTCAGAATCACCCTGGTGCAGATAATAATAAGAAGGACCTTGTGGGTACCATCTAGATTACATGAAGCTCATGAAGTTAAGATGTATTACTTTATATCAGCCCTCCAGTGTTATATCTCTCCGGTGTTTTACATAAGAGATAATCTCCTTAGTCCTTGGCATAACCTTTGTTTATACCTGCAATAAGGTGTGGCACTACACTCTGTTTAGGGTTCTTTGTTGACATGACAACCCTCCCGATTGGATTACTTTGGTGTATATAAGGGGCTGACTTGAGGCCCCTTCACCTTTGCCTTTTGGTTCCTCAGCCTTCAGCTTTTGGCTCCTGCAGCTTTTGGCTTTTGGCTTTTGGCCTTTTGCTCTTTGGCCTTTTGCCCCTTCTTCTGGGTAGGACTCAGCTCGGTGAGCTCCTCTCTCTCTTTGGTGGGAGACTTAGGCTCTTTTGTATGGTCTAAGTTGGACCAGAGCTAGAGTTTGTTCATTATATTGGATTGCTGTGGAAGAGCTTTTGTACTATTAAAAGCCATTTTTGAACTGCACCGGATTTGTGAGTTTTCATCTGTTCTCCCGGCATCCTCGGAGGTAGAAGACAACCTCTGTCCTGACACTGTCGGGGACCCGGCGGCGTTCCCCGACAGAAGTCCAAAGCTGATAGTACACAAGTAAGGCAAAAGACAAACCTGAGTTCGGTCTCTGGCACCCATATAGTCTCCTGAGTCTCACCACGACTGATCCCTTGCACAGAGTCAAAAGAAAGCCTTGAGGACCAATGGATGTGGTGTCCTACTGTCAAACTAGATCAAAACATAAAACTCAAAATTGAGATCACTGTTTAATATATCTCTGATTCTACCATATCTCATTATCTCCCCACCAAATTACCTCCCTTTTCCTTTCCTTAATCACTGTTAGTCATAATTCACAAGTCCTGTTTGCTTTAATTCAAGAAGACCTTCAGATACAATATTAAATACTGATCAATTATCTCAAAGGTCTTAATTATTCTTGTTTTTTTTCTTTGTAAAGCCTCATCATAAGCTTGAACATAGTTCCTTTCAGTTTCACCATGACAGGCAGTCAGGGAATGGGGTCACACAGTACATTGCTCACTGCGAAATTTGCATGGGTTGCAGAAGTACAAGATTCTCTAAAAATAAAGGATCTGTGAGCATGGATAATGTGTGTAAAGTTCTCCTAGTACTTATCCTTAGCAACTGACACAGGCATATCAAAATTTAGTGCTAAGTGAGTGTGTAAATCACTATGGCAGACAACACATACCAAATAACTTCCTATTTCTCTCTAAAATAAGCATCCTGGGGGCCGGAGCGGTAGCACAGCGGGTAGAGCATTTGCCTTGCACGCAGCTGGCCTGTGCCAGCCTGGGTTTGATCCCCGGCATCCCATATGGTCCCCCGAGCACCACCAGGAGTAATTCCTGAGTGCAGAGCCAGGAGTATCCCCTGAGCATTGCCGGGTGTGACCCAAAGGCAAAAAATAAAAAATAAAAATAAATTAAATAAGCATCCTTTACCAGTATATTAGGAGGCTTTAGGATTAGGGAATACAGACCTCATTTGCCAACATACTGAAGATAATTCATGTTGTTTCCTGGAGCAATAACTTCCCAGACTTGCCATAGTGAAGTTCATTTTTGGCAGTTTAAAGTCAGTTGTGATGAGTCTTTGTGTCACAAAATTCTGATAATGCTCCAATTAGTGCTCCTTCTTGCTTTCTTCTCCCCAGAAGCTGGTTATTGAACATTTACCAGCATGTCACTAACCCACATAAAATAATAATTGGTCTAACTCAAGAAGCATTTTTTCAGGAGGTTGGGAAGGTTAGAGCTGCGCTTATTTTTATCAACAAGACTTTGACTGTTTTAATTTTATTTTTCTAACTAAAAAGAGACATAGATCCCCTGCTGTTAACTATTTTCTGTTAATAATATGATAGAAAGTCAACTTGCAATCAAGGGAGGAAAACAGAAACAGAAACAAATTAGATTATAATGATTGAAAAGAAATAGAAAATACAACCTGTTAGTTCATTTGTTATGATAGTTCTGTTAAGTTATTGCATAAAACATGGAAGTTCATACCTCAGGATATCCTTTTACACTGAATCAACATTTATTTGATTCATATATCTATTTTTTAATAATTAATAATCTTCAGTCAGAAGAGTAATACAATTAAGGAACAGATGGTTGGTTTGATGTTTGGATGAATGAATGAATGATAAAAAATAAAATAATTTACTAGTTACTTATTGGGCAAAAATACCTTGGGAAATAAATGTAAACAAAGATTTGCATCTCATGCTTTGCTGGGTTTCCATTTATCTTTTTATATTATAATATACAGTAAGTCTTTAAGATTTAAATCATGGATGAACAGAAAACTTTTTAGCAATGAAAATAAATGTGTCATCCCTTCACATACCCTACATGTTTAGGAACATGGTAATAAAGGTCATATTTTTCTCTGATACTCAGTGATCACTGAGCTTTTAAACTTTACATAAAAAAGTTTAATATATGAGTGATTGGGGGGGGAGGTGTTTTGGCCATACATTACAGTGATGATTGACTGCTCCTGACTTTGTACTAAGGGCAAGGGATCAACTTTAGTTCAGTTGCATGCAAAGAAAGCACTGTAATCCCTGTAATATCTCTCTGGTGTCAATATATCAGACTTTTAATTTTCCATATAAGCAGTTTAAACTCTGAGGGGTCGTATGTCTGCATAGCTGTCTGTGTATCCATGTTCCTTAGAGATGAATTAATTTAATTTTTATTTGTTACACAATAAGCTATTATTTATAAAGTGAATAAAATTTAAATGGAGTAAGAAAACCATTACATGACTCAAGGGTGCTTTGTGGTACATTTTGAGGAGACTGGGGCTTCCTCTAAACAGTGCCAAGATGCGTGCACCTCTCCCGATAATGCTCATGCAACACAGACCTTACTTCAGTACAAGGACCCTTGGAGCATCCCTTTCTCTGAGGAGCCTCATGGCCATGCACAGCAGTGCTCAGATTCCCTCCAGAACTATATCCTGTGACTCTTAGATACTAAGTGAAAGGGAGATGCAGACTAGTCGTCATGCAAGTCCCATGCCTTAACTGCTTTACTATCTCTCTAGCTCTTTGCACAAAGTGTACTGTTTGCACCCCAAACTTCCTCTATTTTAAGGAAAAGAAATAGATTGGAGGAAATACTATTCTTTGAATGTTAATGAGCAAAGTAACTACCCCTATTTCACCTGGTTAGCTGCACTGAATTATCATTCTTCATATATTGTCAATGAATTTATAATCTCTCTGAAGACTCTAAAGAACAGCAATTTCAGGGATGGAAAGTTATTCCAGTGCTGAACTAACTTGATGTGGTGACTTTGAATGCTACCTGAGGAGTGTTTAATGGAAAGAAATATGCCCAATACTGGCCATTTTATTCTTCTGGGGAAAAAGGTTGCTCAAATGAAAAGCTCTTTTAATAGCAACATTTTTTTTCAGACCCAATTACCCTCTTAGTACTACTATGTGAATAACAATGGCAAAAATAAATGTTGTTCTGGATGTTACTTTACTTCTTTCAGTTTCTATTAAAACTGTAATAGTGCTTGCTTCCATTATACATTTCCCTGTATATTTCCATCAAAACGTCACTTATCTGCTATTCCTAGAGTGCACTTAATATTTTCATTAAAACCAATAAAACTAAGAAATGACAAGGGTGCAGGTGGGTGCAGGCAATTAAACTCCTTCTGTGTGTATTGTTAAATAGCAGTCGAAGAAAGAAGCCCCATTGAACACCTGTCCCTTCTCCTTTGAATGGCAGCTAACAGAAATCCACTTTGCAGCTATTGTCTGCTTGTTTTCCTGACAGATATTGTGAAGAACAGCAGTTACGGGTCCAGTAATTCAGAATTAATTTTTCCTTCGCAAGAGTGCTGTGGACACTGAGTGCAGTAATGGTGACCACTCAGGTTTCAGGGGGGTAAACAAGACAATTTGAGATGATGGGAAAGACTCTTTGAGGGCCTGTTCCTTTTCCAGGCAGACCTAGAGTTACTGCAGAAAATTATTATCATTATTATTGTTGCTATTATTACTAACCCCAAATGAATGTTTAAAGAGCTAATCATTGTTTATTCGGTGTGTTTGTATATGCGTGTGTGTGTGTGTGTGTGTGTGTGTTTGCTGAAACGGAGACATGAAGACAATTCTACAGTGTTATTTATCCTTCTGTAGCTTATCCCACTACATTAAAAATGTTAGTGGCTGCAAAAGATTACTGTCAGGCCACACATTCATATTGTTTCTGGTACTTCCTCCTGTGAGCTTTCTCAACTGCAGATGAGAAAATTACCACATTTCTTTTAATAAACTGGGACCTGAACTAACCTACCATTATTACTCCTTTCAATCTGATAGTACAATACCTAACATGTGCAATAAAGAACTTCTTCCACATGACCAAATTAAAATTTTCTTTTGCTCTTACATTTTTACCTCTTTCCTGCTCCGTCCTTCTTTTTTCAGGTTTCTCTCAAATTCCAAAACTCTACCCACTATCCCCATTTTCCTCTCTCTGTGTTCCTAAACTCCAGTCTCCCAAACCCTTTCTGAGACCATCTGAATGAAGACTCTCAGGGGATAAATTAGAGAGGAGGATTAAATACAACTGGTCTTTGGCCAACCACTGAGATCCCTTTGGCAGATATCGACAGATATGTCTTGTGAATTATCTTCCAGTCATTGACACAAACCACTCAGAATAAATCAGAGTTGAAGACTGAATTTCACAAGGTGATGTATTACTCAGGTGAAATTTATCAATCATCTATAGAAGGGGGAATTTAAATATTAGCAAAAAGGCTATGATAAAATAGCAAATATAAAAGCTTCATAAATCCTCCCTTTTCAAATATCTGATTTTATCCTAGAACATCGTTTTTAAAAGTTTTTCTTTCTATAGTTTGTGCTTGCCTGAAGGAAAACTTAGAGAATCCATATTTTAAAACCCATCAGCTATTTAAATGTAGACTGAGAGTAATTCAATATACCAAATCAAAAGATATGTTGTCATGTGTCTCTTATTGAAAAATTAATCTGGTATTATCTTTGTTCATTAAAACAATAAATTAAAAAATACTGAAGATATTTTTTTTCTCAAATACTTGCTTTACAGGTGCTTTATCCCCAAATGAACTTGAGATATTTGATGGGAAATTTGGGATGGTGTCTCCCATATGTGTTAGATTATTATTTTTGCTAATCTAATAATAACCAAACACAGAGGAAATGAACTGGAGAAAAGACAGTTAAGCTCAGTATACATATCCATGGACCATGAAATCTATGTTCTAAGTTGAACAAAAGGAAAAGGATGCCATATTTGAAAGAAAATAATAAAGCAGTTTTACATTTGTGTATAATTTAGAAGTTTGAATTAAATTGTTACATTTGTATACAATTTATGCAGAAGTTATTTAGAAAGTGAAGAGACTTTTAAGGTCTTTAGGTTCTAATGTAATAAGGTGATCTCCCTCCTTGGGTGTGGAGAGACAAATTATTGGGTTGTAGGGGTGAAGAAAAAGATGCCTTACCCCACTGTTTTTTTTTTTTGCTTCACACCCTGCGATGCTCAGGGATTACTTCTGGCTCTGCACTCAGGAATTACTCCTGGCCGTGCTCGGAGGACCATATGGGATGCCAGAGATGGAACCCAGGCTAGCACAGGCTGGCCGCGTGCAAGGCAAACACCCTACCCGCTGAGCTATCGCTCCGGCCCAGCCCACTGGTTTTTCTAAGATGACAAAACCCAGCAAATATCAAACATAGATTGAAAATAGATGAAGTTTTATAAGAATATGTATACCTCCTGTGCACATGAGAGAATCCCGGAAAACTAGGTAACTCAACAAATTGGCTTAAGTCACTTTGCATCAAATACAGAGACTGTTAGCATAAAGGAAATTTTCCATATAATTCAATATATTTAGCAAGAGACAAAAGATCTTACCAAGGGAAGCCATCAAGGAAAGAAATGTACAGAAAATGCAGGCATATTTATTATGCAAATTTAAGTTGAAATATTTTTTTATTTAGTCCTCGGTTTCAGTCATAAAAGTGAAATAGATAATTTTTCCATTTATAAGTCTCATTCAATCACTCTTATTTATATTAGCAAGATGGCTTCTGGAAATTCCCTAAGAACAGGGAATATGGGCCACTAATATTATATTAGGGTTTGGAATTTACAGCTCTAGTCTGAACCTCTCTGTCTTTGGGGAAGGTAAGTGAATGTTAAAGGTCCCAACCATCAATAGCTAATTATTCAATCAAATCTAGCTTCATAAAATAGTCTCCATCAATACACTTTATTGAGGGGCTTTAGGGAATTGTAAATTTTGGGTCCCTTCCCACATAAATTTATCAAATATATGCATCTCCTCTATCTTGACTAATCCTGCATCATACAGTTATGTGATAAACAAGTAATAAAGCTGGTTTTCTGAGTTCCATGAATTCTTCTAGAAAAGTAATCAAGTCTCAAGAGAAGGTTGATCAACCTCTTATAAATGGCCAGTTAGTCAGCAGCACAAGAAACAACCAAGTCTTTCAATTGGATTTTGAAGTGTGGAGAAAAGCAGTATTGTAGGACAAGACACTTTACCTATGGATCTCATATTTTTTTTCTAGGTAGGTGTTGTCAGAATTGAGTTAAATTATAAGGTATGAAGCTGGTATCACAGAATTGCTTTGTTTGTAGAAACCTCACAGAATACTTGGCATCAAAAGTGGATTAGTTGATAGAGGGACGGTGGATTTGTGCAGGCAAAATGAGCACATTATTCTACATTTAGATCTCAGGTTTTTTAAAAGCTCAAACGCAGTATATGTGGAGATTGTAAAATCTATTTTCATCATAATAATATCTATATCCAGTTTCAATACATGTATCTGTTTCAAGAGAGATATATGCAGAAATAAAATTCTGTGAATCAATTCTATCTGCTGCAGATGGGAAAGGCAGCAAGAAAAGAGAGAGGCCTAGTCAGAAATTATTACTCTAACAAGAGCAGTGTGGGAAAAAAAAGATATTAGTTTGTATTCTGAGTGCGTATGTAATTTATCTAAAGGTGTCCACTTCTCTCAATGACCTTAAGAGATAGGGAGAGTAGTCAATTGATGCATTTAGCAATCCACAGTAATTCATATACATTTCTAGACTAGTTTCCAGTTTCTCTTTTCCATGTTTCCTATACAGAGCTAGCGAGCTATCCCTTTAAATCAATATTGATTCTCCAAACAGTTTATCTCTCTGTGTTCAAAAAACATGCCAGTGGGGAGAAAGAAAAAAAAATAACCTCAGAATATGCTTGATATCTTGCAGTTTCAATATTTTGCCTTTTAGCCTTAATTTGAAATCTCTGCCGTGATCACTGCACTCTGATTAATATGCCCGACTCAGACACATCTGCACCAGCCGCGCATTTCTTTTTCATGGTTCCCAGAACTGCCACCAGCTCTTTATCATTTCTGGACCAAGTACAGTAATGAACAACAATTTTTCTTCTTCCTGACCAGGGCATATATGTTTAGGCATATTAATTTAAGAAGGCACACTAGCAACAATGTTTAAAATAAATATTCCACATTAATCATCAGATGCAGACACCGTAAAGGGAATTTTCCACATGAATCTCAGTTAACTTTTTTTCTGTATGTAAATCCAACCAATAGTTCTCACTTAAAGAAGACCTCTCATGTAACTCTGTCCATTTTTCCTTTGATCAACATATCTAGCCTTTCAGTTCTCTATGTAAGTTATATATGTGTCATTTGTAAGTATGTTATATTACTTAAAGTTGCAAAATTAATTAAGAAAAAAAAGTTATACAAAATAATAATATATAAAGCAATATATATTAGGATAATAATAGATAATATATGTAACATAATGTTTGCAATACCTACTATATGTAACACGTGCAATATACCTAATATATAGCAGCAATAAAAAGTTTTATAAATAGTCAATCTATTATAATTATGAGTGACAACACAATAATTACTATAAAATATAAAATGCTATAATAAAGAAAAAGAGGGATTTTTGTGAAAGGTACTAAAGATAAGTTAAATTGTAGACAATTTATTTTACAATACAAATGAAAAATAGACCAAAATATAGTGTCAATTGTGAGCTCACACTACAAACTATGGTGATAAGCAACATTAAATAAGATGTAACTAAAATTGTTACAGTTTAGAAAGCCAAAGTCATTATCCAAGATACTATTTATGTTCTGAATATAAGAAAAAAAAATATAGATATTTTGAAATTTTCAAAATTTTAAGAAAACTATAAGCACTATGACTAAACTTCTTAGATTATCGATAATAAGTTTATACTACTCTTCAACTTTCATGCTGACAGTACTGACTTAAAGTATCATTGCATTCAGCTTCATGACATTTGTAAAAGGTCACCATTTCTGTGACTTCCAATCCACAGAAGGAAGATGGCCCTTTATTCCACCCGGTCTTGAATATATTTCTTTAACTGACTTTGTCTTAGCATGTTAGAGAAAACACAAATCTATTTTTTAGCTGGTCAGGGAGAGTGAGAGAAACACAGCAGTTTTTAATTCAAGCTCTACCTATAGTGCAACTTAATTTCACCTACCTTTAGCTTCTTTTTACTAAACAGACATAAAACATCTCAGAGGTTTTGAGGGAATTACTGACGTTAATAAATATAATATTTTGATTGTAAATGACGTCTAACATCATATAACACAAGTCATTTGTATTCCATGGTATTTGCTCCTTGGCACTAATTTTATACAGCTGGTGTTGTTTCTCTTTATTTTGCTTTTCTAATACTAGTGTAATTAGCAACTTTCTCAGCTGAGCCACAACACTGTTATTTCTCCCATTTCCAGTTTCATTTAAAGGCCAGTGCTGTACCCTAGCAAATAGGGTTCTTGCCTTGCATGTGACCTATTCATGTTCAATTCGGGTATCCCATTTATTCCAGGAGCACTCAAGGGAGTAACTCTTGAATGCAAAATCAGGAAGAACACCTGGACACTGCCTTGTATAGATCAAAAATAAAAGAAACAACAACCAAAAAAATGAAAACATAAAGGGAATAACTGATTTCCTTTTCTCAGCATACTTTTACCCTGTGCAGAGACAAAATTTATCATGTACCTTGTTATGTTTTCCATCTAAATAATTTACATTACCTAGATACAGCACGGATCTGAAAGCAAAATAGGTCAATTCTCCCTTTATATAGGGAATTGAACATAGGTTTAAATTATTGACCACAGATGGCTTTTAAGAATCATTGAAACAGTAAGTTGCAAATTGTAGCCTCCTTGTCTGAGTCTAAAGACTGGCTAGCCTCTTAAAAGTGGTTAAGTGGAATTTATTGATGAGTACTAAAGTAAGATTTGATAGTAGGCTTTAATTATTTCTTGAAAGGCAAGAAAATGGAAAATGGGGGTTAATTCAATTGAAGAGCTGATCACTAAGCAATAATCATAACAAAAATGTAATTCTATTTCACCCAGTGTTGCCAATATGGAAGTTTGGTATCAGCAAACAGACTTAAACCACTCTTCTTAAAATAATTTCTTTGGAATAAGAGAAGTGAATACTTTATTAATCATATTTTAAAATTTGTTACATGAACATACACTTTGGTAGTTTTCCTTAAAATTTACAGGAGTGGGGCTAAAGTAATTCCTACAGTACTTCACCCATTCAGAACCCATTAATCTACAATGCATTATCAACACTATATTACAAAGAAAATGCAACAAAGAAGCATGATCAATCAAAACTTCATGTTTAAAATAATATATTACAAGAGATCATAATTACTAAATACATTAAATTATATTAAAACATGATTAACACATTAATATTTAAGCAAAAGGAATTTACCCAAGTTTAGTCTTTTGCATTTTATTCATTGAAAAAACATAGGTGTGGATAATACGGCTGTGTTCCTTTGCCAAATTGAGCTATTTTTCCAGATACATACTATCCCAAATTATCCCAAATGAAAAATAAAAAATTCTTTCCAAGATTGTTTTCAAAGCTGAAGCCTCAATATCATAAATATTCAATAAATTTCTCTTTTTTTCTTTTTTGGTGTCACCCAGTGATGCTCAGGGCTTACTCCTGCTCTGCACTCAGGAATTACTCCTGGTAGTGCTTAGAGGAGCCTTTGGGATGCCAGGGATCAAGCCTGGGTTGGCCGCATGGAAGGCAAATGCCCTACCGTCTGTATAATGGCTCCTGCCCCTCACTTGGATCTACAAATATGACACAATATATTGTTCTAACATATACAAATAATCTACTATATACAAATTATGGATTAGATTTTTTTATAATTCTTGCTTAATGCATTACTAGTCATTGTTTAGGGGGTACAATTTATGAGGGAACAAATTCTTGCTTAATGCATTACTAGTCATTGTTTAGGGGTACAATTTATGAGGGAACAAATTTGGTGATTTTATATTTAGCCATTAAAGATCACTATTAAAATTTGTGTTAACTCATATGACTTCTACTAAAGCGATGTCAAATAAAAGTGCATTGACCTAAAATGCATTAACTATAATTATTCACAATAGCCAGAATCTGGAAGCAACCAGAGTGCCCGACAATCGATGACTGGATAAAGAAGCTTTGGTACATCTACACAATGGAATACTATGCAGCTGTTAGGAAAAATGAAGTTATAAAATTTGCCTATAAATGGATGGACATGGAGAAGATTATGTTGAGCGAAATTAGCCAAAAGGAGGAGAGACAGATACAGAATGACTGCATTTATCTGCATAACATAAATATATAGGTACATATTATGATACCAATATCCAAGGTCAAGTGAAACATATATCAGGAGGTCCTGTCAAAGGTGGAAATTATCACAAACGTGTGGGATTCAGAGGCTAGGTAAGACAGAAATGGAACAGTGTGCTGACAATTGTTGAGGGTACTAATGCCAACCTAGAACTGAGCATTAAATAGAGGCAAAAAGATACACATGACAACCCTTTAATGTATGTTCTGTAATTCATAGTCTGGAGGGGAAGGAAAAGAGAAAGAGAGAGAAATGGAAAGAAATCAAGAACCTGCCATGGAGGAGGGCGGGGGAGGGGGAGGGAACCGGGGATGTTGGTGGTGGGAGATGGGCACTGGTGGCGGGATGGGTGCTGCAACACTGTTTGACCAAAACCCAAATATGAACTTTTTAATTGTATATCTTTGTAATTTTAAAAATAAAAAAAATTAAAATAAAAAAAAAAAAAAAATAAAATAAAATGCATTAACTATAATTATCTCTGAAGACTTATGTTAAATTTTCTACTATGCCATATTTTTCAAATTTAACAATGAATAAGTTATTTAAAGTAAAAAATGCATTGTTCAAAAAATTAAGAGAGTTGGATTTCAAATACCACATTAAAATTAGAGGACAGCAAGTTTTATACTAAATAGACTATTATACCAGAAAATTTACCTCTGCATAATTCTGAAAAAATGATGTGGTTATTATCATCCCCTCCATTTCTTCTCCTGTTGACATGTAGTTAGGGTCAGGGTCGTTGACACTTCCAGTTTCACTTAAGTTGATTTGTGACACTTATTAGTCAACCAATTTAGGACTGCAATGTGCTTTGGTGGTCTAATGCCACCTCTGGTCACATATTAACCTCATTTTGGCTTAAATGCTGCATTTAAATGGGAAATCCTATCCAGCTGGCAAGGGAATAGCACTTGCTTTAAATTGGATATTATTCTGAATTACAGTCAACGCTATAATTCCGTGTGAGGTGGCTGCTAAAAAGCCAAGATCTTAGGCTGCATTAATAAAAGCTTAATTTCTGGTTTATGGGAAGTAATTGTCTTTCTATATTCTGATCAAACTATATCTGGACCATTATGTTCAATTGCAGGTCAACATTTTAAGAACTGTGGAAAATTAAAATATGACCAAAAGAAGGGAATCAATGTAAGGAAGTGTCTGAAAGCCACTCTGATTTTTTGAGGAACAAGCAATGGGATTCACAGTAGATGACATAGACAATATAATAGCTGCCTTCAAATATTTGAATTTGACAACAACATACTGGTGTATGTAAATGAGACATAAAATCTAGAGCAGCATGAGTTTTAAATGAATGTGAAAGGTATTAAAAGAGAAACATTTTTAAATCTCTTTGTTTTGGCTAAAATCACCAAAATCTGAGAACAAAACACTAAGAAACAAAGCCCAACATAGAGTCACCTGATGATCTTACTTTGATTTCCGTGGGTCCGCTGTGGACACCTGGCCATCTGAGTTTGATTTGCAAAGCAGGTCTCCCAAAACTGATGTACCTGACACTACCTGGGAATATAAATAAATGGTTTCACATTTTGTTGACTGTGAGTTGACATTTCTTTAGAGTTTTTTTTTTCTAGAGCACATTGAGATTTTTACTGCCTCACTGTAAGAAAAACCAATTTTTTTTAGAAGCAAAGTAAGTCATATAGAAGAGTTCAGAAAACCTGTGTCTATTAAGTTTTAGAAACAAAAACCTCAAACCACACCCATAGCAGCAAACGTCCTAAGGTGTCTGATTATGTCTAGCCAGTCACCAGGATTCTGATAATGGAACAAGCAGGAACTATGCTGGTTTACACCTGAATTCTTTTCTAGAAGGTTTTACATTTTTTAATGCTCTGTATAGATGATTGTAAGAGGTGGAAATGAAGTACTAAATAAATATAGCTGGCTCCGATTCACAAGGGCCAACATATACCTATTCTAAAAGGTGGTTTTTTCCTGTGTTACAAAAGCCTGGGTCATTTTCCAAAAGCAAGTTATATGCTCTGTAAGACCTCTCTTTCTCAGAAGGGTCACCTTGGTTTAATTCTCACAGAAGCATTATACAGCCATGGCAGGAAGATAATATTTTTTCCAGTATCACTTGTATCACTTATCTTCCTGTTCATCGATTTGCTCGAGCAGGCACCAGTTACATCTCTATACTTCCTGTCATATGCTAATGTAGCCCAAGGGCCTCTGCTCACACCAGGAACACGAAGAGCCTCAAACCATTCCTTCAGGCTATGGGAAAGAGGTTTATAATTGTTACTGGCTTTTTGCATATCAAATACGACACAGGTAGCTTTCCAGGCTCTGCTGTGTAGGTGGTATACTCTCAGTAGTAGGTTCTCAGTTTGTGCATTTACTGAGATTTTTTGCCAATGGACCTGTTATAAGCTATGTCAATTTTTTTCTACATAGTAGAAATCTCCTACATGTAGATTTTTTTTTTTGGACCTGTTATAAGCTATGTAGAAGAGACAGTTACCTTGAAATCATCTTAAAAGGGATGGTCCTAGAGCAAGAAATCCCAGAGAGAAACTGAATTAGTTTAATTGTTATATTCCTGGAGAGTTTTGAATGAACAACTAGAGAAAATATCATCTCTGCACCTATGGTCACCCAGTGGTGAACACTCAGTAATGGAAAAACCCTTATCTGCTGTACAAACTCAAACAGTAAATACTGAACTATGACAATACTTGTTAGTTAAAAACTTGCCTGCACCTTAATGCTGAATTGATTAAAAAATTCCAAATATTTGTTTCTAGGAAGAAGAGCATTTGCTCTCCCTGTGCCCAGACACTCATGAGGCGCCTGGGAGCATAGCAGGTTCTAGCCTTGGCCTGCCACCCTAGCAGAGCCTCACAACAAGCCAGATGACAACCCCCTACTCCTTGGGGGCACCCATTTTCCACATCCGGACTTCCCTCTCGTCACAACTCCACCCAGCAGACAGACTATCACAGCCCGGATCATTGACACCCACCCTGCAGCAGTTTTTTTTTTCAATCCGGCCCAGGTATGCTGAACCAGAGACTCTCAGACATGGGGCAGAACTGCTACTTGCTCTCCCTGTGCCCAGCCGCTCATGAGGGCGCCTGGGAGGCATGGCAGGTTCTAGCCCAGGCCTGCCACCCCAGCAGAGCCTCACAACAAGTCAGACGACCCCCCACTCCATGGGGCTGCCATTTTCCACGTCCGACTTCCCTCTCTTCACAACTCCACCCAGCAGACTAGACTATCACAGCTGGCTCACGCGGCCACTATGGCGCGCGGTTCATCAATAAATTTATTTATTTATTTAGAGTTCATCAATAAATTTATTTATTTATTTAGAGTTCATATCATATAATTATTTATTTATTTATAGTTATATCTAGTTCATCAATAAATTTATTTATTTAGAGGTGACTACAAGAGTATGCCACCCACACGACAAGCCTGGCAAGCTGCTCGTGTCGTATTTGATATGCCAAATATCAGAAACATTTATATTAGGTCATTCCCATGACCTAATATAATGGTTTGAGGCTCTTTATGTTCCTGGAGCAAGCAGAGGCCTTTGGGTTCTACTAGTATGAGACAGGACATATGGAGATATTACTGGGGCCAGCTCTAGCAAATAGATGATGAGCGGGAAGATAGTGATAGTGAAAGTGATAGGAAGAAGAGGCAGTTTGGGTAATGAAAGTGAGGTAAATTTGGAATAAGCATTAGTTACTAAGAGGAATAAAAATGAAATATTTCTTTTTCCAATGACACAATTTAAAAGTCTGGACAATGAAGCATTTGGGAAACAAGAACAATATTAATTTCAGAAATTTGACTATTGTTGCAATAGTATTTAGGGAACAAGATGTATGTTGAGTGATCAGACATCTATCTTACATGTGCATTCTGACTTCAACACTGGAACCGTACAGGGGATAAGACATTGCTTTATGCACAGCTGACCAAACTTTGATTATGGTCAACAAAGCCCTGCAAGTAGTAATCCCTGAGTGTGTTCAAAGTCAGGAATGTTCTCTCAGCACCATTTAGTGTGGCTCCCAAAATCAATAAGGAGAAGAAATGAACAGAACTTCAACAAGGAAGAAATTCGAGGTACTAAAAGCCATATGAAAAACTGCACATCGTCACTAATCATCAGAGAGATGCAAATCTAAACAACGATGAGCTATCATCTCACAACAGAGACTGTCACATATCCAAAAGAGCAAGGACAACTAAAGCTGGCGTGGATGCGGGGAGAAAGGGACTCTCATCCACTGTTGGTGGGAATGTCAACTGGTATATAGCCTTTTTGGAAAGGTGTATGGACATTACTCCAAAGACTAGAAATTGAGATCTGTTTGACCCAGCCATATCACTCCTGGGAATATACCCTGGGAAAACAAAAACACTCAGTAGAAACACCATCTGCACGATTATTTTCATAGCAGCACTATTCACAATAGTCAGAATCTGGAAACAACCATAGTGTCTGAGAACTAATGACTGGATAAAGAAACTTTGGAACATCTACACAGTGGAATACTATGCAGCTGTTAGGAAAAACAAAGTTATGTAATTTGTCTATAAATGGATTGACTTGGAGAGGATCATGTTGAATGAAATTAGTCAGAGGAAAAAGACAGCTATAGAATGATTGCATTTATTTGCATGATCACTTGTCACTTATATCACTTGTCTTCTCATTGTTCATTCATTTGCTCGAGCGGGCACCAGTAACATCTCCATATGTCCTGTCACATGCTAGTGTAGCCCAAGAGCATCTGCTCACTCCAGGAACATAAAGAGCCTCAAACCATTCCATCAGGTCATGGGAATGAGGTCTATAACTGTTACTGGTATTTGGCATATCAAATACGACATGGGTAGCTTGCCAGGCTCTGAGCGGCAGAGCCTGGATTTGTATGATATAAATATATATTATATATCATATAAATATATAAATGTATATAAATATATGTGTGTATATATACACATATACATGCTTTGACTGTATATAATAATATATGATACCAATATTCAAGGTCAGGCAAAACATGGATCAGGAGGTCTTGCCAAAGGTGGAATCTACCACAAATGTGTGGGAGTCAGAGGTTAGGTAAGACAGGGAAAGGGAAAAAAGAGATTAAGAACCTGCCAAAGGGAGCGCTAGGGGAGTGGGGAGGGAATTGGGGACACGGTGGTGGGAAATGGGCACTGGTGGAGGGATGGGTACTGGAACACTGTGTGACCGAAACCCAAACATGAACATCTTTGTAATTGCATATCTCATGGTGACATAATTAAACATTTAAAAAAAAATAATCAGTCTACTAAAATGAGACAGTTAGTTACCCAGAGGCTGTTTTTCTTATGTTACTCGAATATGCTCTCTTGCTCCTCTTCCCACCACATCACCATATAAAAGGCATAATTTTAATATCAACACTAGAAATTTTCTTCATTAGATTTCTTATTAACAACGTAGACTGTCACAATATGAGACCTCCCTTCACTATGAAACATATAAAGACAAATGACGAAAATATAGATCTCGAGAATTTTCTGCTGTGTGTCTGACATGGTTACAGTCCATGCTATTCAAAGAGACAAAAGAAAGATAACCTATAAAGTCTAGGTCATTTTCTTCTCTAATTTCTATGGCAAGTATTTCCAGTACTATGTTGAATAGGAGTGGTGATAGTGGGCAACCTTGTCTCGATCTTAGGGGGAAGTCTTTTACCCACTGAGAATTCATAATTTAGCTGACTCTAAGTAATATATATTCCTAGAAATATAGAAGGAAATAGATCCAGGCAGGGTTGGATCCATTTACTATTAACTTCTTTTGTTCACGTTATAGAATTGACTGACCAGATTCATATTCTAGGGCCAAATTTCTGACAGATAAATAATGCCTATATAAATCATAACACCTAAACTTGTGCAAGGCAGGAAGTGGTGTTTTGAAAACACTTTGTGCATGCTTATCAGCACACCTCTAACCTGGGTTCAATTTCTAGCATAAGTACTCAAAATCTCCAGGAGTAATCCTTGAGCATAGAATCATGAGTAAGCTTTGAGAAGAAAGCCCTGCCAGGTGTGGCCCAAAATCATAAGTAAGTAACTTTATTGGAAATGTATTCATTGAGGTGTGCTTTACTAGTTATTGGTGACTAATCTGAATGCAACAAATCAAAAACGTCATTGAGTTTTTTGATACATAGTACATAGTACAGCTGTGGACACTGCCCCAAACAAGGAATTACCAGATTGATGAAGTCAATATGGGACTATAATTAAACATCACAGAAAACTAATATGCATCAAGCCTACAACAGTATTAGAGATGAATGTGATGTGAGAGAGAGGGGGAGAGGGAGAAAGAGAGAGAAGAGAGAGTGAGAGAGTGAATGAAGCAAATGGACTGTCCCCCTGTGTAATATTCTATTTGGAGCAGTTTGGCAAATCTATGAAAAAAATTGAGATTAGTATTAAAGTTTATAAAGTGATTTTAAAACTTTAATAAACGTTATAATCCATTAACACATATCATTTCACAGTTTTACAATATGTACTAAAGTACTAGAAAGTCATTCTGTACTTCCTCTAGACTAGCAGCCATTATTGGTAAAAATTCTCATCCATACTTGGTTGAAGTGAATAACAATAGTATATTTACTGTCCCTGACTTGTACTAATTAACCTTATAAAATATATAGACTGAATGACTTCCACAGAAAAATTTATTTTTCTCAAATTTGTAGAGAGCAAAAATCTGATCAAAGAGTTGCTATGATTCCTTAAATAGTGGAAATTCAAAGGGGGGCGGTAATTAGAAAAGTGAAAACTGTCTTTTTTCCCTCTTTGTAAGTTTCAGCTTGGTCAAAGTCCACACTTATGACATCACTTAATGTTTGTCATCTTCTGCCAAACTCTATGTCCAAAACAAATTTGGAGGAGGATAAACTAGTTATCCCATGGGCTATATTAAAAAAAAAGACTAGAGTTCTTAAAATGTGAAACAAGGTAAGCAATTGTGTTTATGTACAATAGTTTTGTTTTGTTTTTATTTTGATCACAGTGAGATGCACAGTTATAAGGTAATTAATTCATGATTGGGTTTCAGTCATACAATTTTCCATTACTCATCTCTTCACCAGCCTACGTTTCCTACTACCAATGTCCCCAGTTTCCTCCAGTACATGAACCCACCACTCATCGCTGCTTATATATCAGACACTTTACTCCTCTCTTTCTATTCTCTCTATCTCTCTCTTTCTCACTCACACACTCACTTATTCACTGACTCACTCTTCCAATTTGAGCTTTTCAAATCACTTGTATCACTTGTCTTCCCGTTATTCATTGATTTGCTCGAGTGGGCACCAGTAACATCTTCATACATCCTGTTGTAAGCAAGTGTAGCCCAAGGGCATCTGTTTGCTTCAGGAACAGGAAGAGCCTCAAACCATTCCTTCAGGACAGGGCAGAGTCATTTGACCGCCAGCAGGCTTACCACTTCATCCTCACTTTCTTATTGTTGACTTAAGTTTTTATAGGATACAATGAAAGACAGGACTCTTAACTTCTGAGACCAAGTTTAAGCTTCTCTTCCAATGAAAATGCATGGCTCCAGGGCATTAGCTCCTTTTGGAAAGCACAGTTTCCTTGGCTCCTGTGCAAGAGCAAAGACCTCTAAAGGATAAAGAAACTGGAAGCAAATCAGAGGAAAGAATATGAAATGGGGCTTTTCAAATACTGAAATGTTATTAGGTATATCGTTTACCTACTTTCAACTCTCAGTTCTTTCCCAAAGTGATCATTCTGAACTACCATTGCCATACTGGTCCCTTTTCATTCCTAAATGCCCTTCATCCCACAGACACTCTTGTGGAAAGCTTCCAACCATTGACCAGTCCTCTTGGCATCTGTTTTTCCTGGCCTTGGGTATTAGTCTCACAAGATATATATGTGCATATATATTATATATATCATGCTATATATATGCATATATATATAATATACCACATAGAAACACAGTTATTATATAGCTCCACCTCTTTTTTTTGAGTAATTTCACTCAGTTTCATGCTTCCCATGTCCATTCATTTATAAGCAAAGTACATGGCATTGTTTTTCTAACAGCTGAATAGTATTCTATTGTTTAGATGTACCATAGTTTCCTTATCCAGTTGTCTGTTCCCAGGCACCTGGGTTACTACCAGTTTCTACTACTGTGAATAGTGCTGCAATGAACATAGAAGTGTATACAACTTTTCTGCTGTGTGTGTTTACCAGGGTATTTACCAGGCTGTTTACCAGAAGTGGTATTGCAGGGTCAAATGAGAGATCAATTTCTATGAGGCAAATATTACCCTGACATCAAAAGCAGACAGATAAACAAAAAAAGAGAATTACCATAATTTTCTTTACATATTCATCTGTTCTTGGACACTTGAGATGTTTCCAGATTTTTCATATTGTGAATGTGAGTAGTACTGCATGAACATAGAAGTGCAGATAACTTTTTTCTGAGTAGAGTTTTCTGTCCCTTGGGGTAGATGCCAAAATGGGAGACTGCTATAATCTTGATTCTTATTTTTTTGAGAATTATCCATATTGGTTTCCAAAAATACTGAACCAGAAAACATTCCTACCAGCCGTGGATGAAGGTTTCTTTTGCCCCTCATCAAAGCCAACACTGGTTGTTTTCTAGTTAAGTTTTAGCAGTGCTTTGTATGTCTTGAATATTAGTCTTTTATCAGATAAGGTTTGGGAAAATATTCTCTCCCTGTCCATGGAGTGTCCTTTTTATTCTTATCACTGTTTCTTTGGAGGTGCAGCATCTTCTTAATCTGAATCATTGGGAATTATTTATCTTTGCTTCTTGTAATCTTAGCCAATGGTATTAAATCATTGATGATACCTCTAGATTCCATGTCAAGAAGTGTTCTACTTATAGTTTTCTCAGTATAATCTATTGAATCATGTATGATATTGACATTTTTATCCATTTTCATTTGGCTTTTGTGTATGGTTTTAGAACATGTTCTGACTACTGTTTTGCATGTGATTGACCAGCTATTTCATCATCATTGATGTAAAGGATTTACTTGCTCCACTTCATAGAGGAATTTCCTTGTCCCTTTATGGAAGATACCCTTTCTTAATATTACCAGTGTTTGAATAATCACTTTATTTCCCTAGGAGGCTAGAATCATTGATGAAAAAGAAACTTGGAAGTAATCCCAGAGGAAGATGTCCATCTTATCATGAGTTCTGTAAGTCTCTCATGCCTTCTTTGTGACTTCACTACTCTGGTATAACACAAAGCAACAGCATGAATAAAGAGTGTTATACAGTGCTCAAGCATAATCTGATGGAGACAATGAAGTAATTGCCATCAAACCAAGAATTGTATTATGCATGTTATTTAAAATGTTTTAAATAGTGAATAAGAAAATCCTACCATTGTGACCCAGAGCAAAAAAAGTAATAAATTACTTCCTATCTCACAATAAATAATATGTCTTCTCTACTTGGCCACTTCTTTGGTTATTTCAACTTTATTAAACTTGATGCCTCCTTTCCTTGACCATTTCTTTGATGATATAACCAAGAGCTGCAACATTGGAAAAGTAAATTTAAAGGATAGTGAAGCTGCACTAACTTGGTGGAACCCTGTGGAAGACTAACTTCAACGTATTTTAATGCTGATAAATTGCTACCAGTAACGAAAATGATCACAATTATTACTGCACTTGTGAAAGTACATAAGTGCCTGTTGGCATGCCAGCTCTTTAACCTTATGTTTTTGGGCCACCATCATACTTTGGCAATTCCTAAGGCTGACCTGGGCTTCAATTGATCCATATGTTACAGTGATACTAAATGATGACAGGAGAAAAATAACAGCATAAAGTATGTTTCTTTAGATGAGTAGATTTCTTGACTTTATTTACACACAGAGATACACACATATTCTATATTCATATAGGCACAAAAAATACAAAAAAAAACATGTTATTTACTAGACATAGGCAAGTGGGCAAGCATCAGATCTGTAACAACTGGGGTTTCTCTCCCAAATATAGAGGTTTCTTCAATCTGAGATTAGTGAAGTCTGCAGAAACATAACAAGAAAAGTTTTAAATAGCTGTTAAATTCCAAGCCTTGACATTTATTTCTGCATACTGTTTTGCCTGGCTTTGGATATTAGCCTAATTACTATTTTTTATATCCCACAGATGAAAGCAGTCATTCTATGTCTGTCCCTTTCTTTCTGACTAATTTCACTCAGCATGACAACTTCCATGTCCATACATTTGTAGGCAAATTTCATGACTTCTTTCCTAAGAGATACATCGTATTCCATTGTGTAGATGTACCATAGTTTCTTTATCCAGTCATATGTTCTAGGGAACTCGGGTTGTTTCCAATTTCTGGCTATTGTAAATAGTGCTCCAGTGAATAAAGAAGATCAGATGTTGGTTCTGCTGTGTGTTTTGGGCCCCTCAGTATTTTCCCAGGAGTGGTATGGCATCCCTTTCCCCCCCACATCCACACCAGCACTTGTCGTTGCTCTTTCGGATATGTGCCAGTCTCTGTGGTGTGAGATGATATCCCATTGTTGTTTTGATTTGCATCTCTCTGATGATTAGGGATGATGAGCATTTTTTCATATACCTTTTGGCCAATTGAATTTCTTCCTTGTCAAATTTTCTGTTCATCTCTTCTCCCCATTTTTTGATGGGGTAGGCTATTTTCTTGTAAAGTTCTAGTTGTGCCTGATATATCCTGGATATTAACCCCTTATCAGATGGGTATTGGGTAAATATTCTTTACCATTCTGTGGATTGTTTTTGTATCTTGTTCACTGTTTCTTTTGAGCTGCAGACACTTTTTAGTTTCATGTTGTCCCATTTGTTTATCTTTGCCTCTAGTTATTTTATTAGTGGAGTTTCATCTTTGAAGAAGCCTTTGGCTTCAATGTCATAGATGGTTTTTCCTATATTTTCTTTGACCTACTTTATGGATTCAGGTCTGATATTGAGATCTTTAATCCATTAGTCTTAGATATATTATCTAGTTTCTGTTCGCTTCTCCCCATTTTTTTGATGGGCTTGACTGTTTTCTTCTTATAAAGTTCCAGCAGTGCCTAATATATCCCGAATATTAACCCCTTATCAGATGGATATTGGGTGAATATTCTTTCCCATTCTGTGGTTTGTCTTTGTATCATGGTCTCTGTTTCTTTGAGGTGAAGATTTTTTAGTTTCATGTAGTCCCATATGTTTATCTTTGCTTCCAATTGCTTTGTTAGTAGTGTTTCTTTTTTGAAGATGCCTTTAGCTTCAATGTCGTGGAGGATTTTGTCTATGGTTTCTTGGATGTACCTTATGGTTTCAGGTCTAATGTTGAGATCTTTGATCCATTTTTATCTGACTTTTGGTCTTGATTTAGACAGAGGCCTAAGTTCATTTTTTTACATGTAGCTGCTCATTTTTCTGAGCACCACTTGTTGAAGAGGTTTGTTTTCCTTGTTCCACTTTGGGGTTTTTTGCTCTTTTATCAAAGATTAAATGACAATACATTTGAGGATTGTGTCAAGATATTCAACTCTATTTCATAGATTTACATGTCTGTCTTTATTCCAGTACTTTGCAGTTTTAATTACTACTGCTTTGTAGTACAGTTTGAAGTTGGGGAAGGTAGTGCCTCCTATCTTCTTTTTCACAAGTATTGCTTTAGCTATTTGTGGAGGTTTATTGTTCCATACAAATATAAGGGGCCTTTGTTCAATATCTTTGAAAAATGTTGTGAGTATCCTTATAGGACTGCATTAAATCTTTATATTGCATTGTGGAGTATTGCCATTTTGACTATGTTAATTCTCCTAATCTATGAGCAGGGATGTTTTTCCATGTCCTCATTTCCTCTTTTATTTCTTGAAGTAGCCGTTTACTTTGCTTCAAGTAGTTTACTTTGTTTCAAATAGTTTACTTTGTACTTTTTTTACATTCTTAGGGTGATTCCTAGGTTCTTGATTTTCTAAAATACAATTGTGAATGAGTTTTTTTTTAAATACTGTTTTCTCTCTTTTACTATTTGCATACATGGACTTTGGGGTATCGATTTTGTAAACTGCCACTCTACTGTACAAATCTATTGTTTGTAGGAGCTTTTTGGTAGAGAGTTTTGAGTTTTCTAGTCATAAGTATCATGCCACCAGCAAATAATAAAATCCTGACTTCTTTTTTCTATCTAGATACCCTTAATGTTTTTTCTTATCTAATTGCTATGGCAAGTACTTCCAGTACTATACTGAATAGAAGTGATGAGAGTAGACAATGTTGTCCTATCTCCGATCTTAAGGGAAAGGTCTTTAGATTTTCCCATTGAGAATGATGCTTGCTGTGGGCTTTTGGTAGATGGCTTTTACTATGTTGAGGAAATTTTCTTCAATTCACATTTTATGGAGAGTTTTTATCATGAACTTATTTTGGATCTTGTCAAATGCTTTCTTTGAATCTATTGGTATGATTATATGGTTTTAATTTCTTTCTTATTGATATGAGTATTATGTTTATTGTTGGAAATTCTAAACTAGAACTGAATACTGAAGTAGGTAAACGGATATGAATAATAAACCTACAGTATATGTATTGCAAATCTGCAAAAAAAAAAGAGAGAAGAAAGAGTGATAGAGAGTGCAAGAATAAAATTGCCTGCCATAGAGGCAGGTGGGGTGGAGTGAGTGAGGGAAACAGGGGCCATTGTTGGTAGGAAACTATTAGTAGTGGAAGGATGGGTGCTGCAACATTGTATGACTAAAATATCAATCAGATTTTTTATTGTCTAACCCAAGCCAATATAATAAAAATAAATTTAAAAAAAACAGTTGGTAAACTAAATAACTTAACACTAATAACATCTGGTGATTAGTGTCCTAATTTTACATGTTGTCAACTTTTTAACGCGAGCACAATAACCCAGAAGCTAGGCAGGATCTGCTGCATCAAAATGAGCCTCTTTGACCCATATTAAAGTAAATTCAGGGGCTGTAGAAATAGTACAGCATGGAGGACATTTACCTTGCTCATGGTCAACCCAGGTTCTATACCTGGCTCCCCATATTGTCCTGTGAGCCCTGTCTGTAGCAGGCATGGGTTCACATGCACCCAATCCATGAGTACAAAGCTGAGAGAACCACAGTTGTAGCCCCAAAATACACAAATTGAAAAAAGACTAATTTCAAACTTCAATAGTTTATTTATAGTAGCAACCCCACTCTTTAAACCTATACTATGCTCCCTTGCCACATATTTTCGTAGGTATTCATGGTTTCAGCCAGAATCAAATGCCCACTTTTTGAAAATGTCCACTTTTTGAAAACGTTGCCTTGCATTGTAATCTTATAATTATATAATAATAATTTATTTATATAAACAGTTCATGTAAATCAGATTTTATATTGCACAATAATATAGCAAAATCACAAATTACACAGTAATAATGTATAATTATACTGACAGGGTATAACGTGGAATTATTGAGTGCCACTGGTTGTGTTTCTGAAGACCAGACATGATGAACATGAAGGATTTCTACTCATATATTCTTCATAAGTCACCACCATTGGGAAGAAGGGTTTGGAAGTTGGGTTGGGTAGAAGGTATTGAGCAGTTTCAGTGACCCTATGAGCCAGACAGACCTACCAGAGCTCTTCAGAGTTGTCCTAAGTGGTAGCAGCCACAGGGATTTTATAGATTCCCAATTGAACTGTCATTTAATACAGGTTGCTGGGGAAAGAAGGGCCCTTGGGTTAGGCGACTTTCCAGCTAAGAAACTAATTTCCTAAGTGAATTGACTGCTGGAAACTGTCACTGACCCTCAGTGTTTGGACAAATAAGTTCTTATAACATAAAATAAATTCTAGTCTGTACATTGTAACTTCAACCACACCAGTTTTTAATGTGTTTGACTGTTGTGGATGTCTATTTCTCAATAACCATCTTCAAAATTTCTTTTTAAAAAAATGAGTTTACTTCTCATATTCTTTTTTTTTGGGGGAGGGGAGTCACACCCAACAATGCTCAGGGGTTACTCCTGGCTTGACACTCAGGATTTACTCCCCAGCGGCACTCGGGGACCATATGGGATGTCGGAGAATCAAACCCAGGTTGGCTGCTTGCAAGGCAAATGCCTTACCCACTGTGCTATGGCTCCGCCCTACTTCTCATAGTCTTGACAAGTTAAATTTTTCTAATGAAATCACACTGCTAGCTTTAATAGTCTATTACATTAGAATTGAGATAATTATAATTTTTAAAATGTTATAAGGTTGATATTTTTATATTAGCCATTTGGTTTTTGCTTTTTATTAACTATCAGTTTAGAAAATTTATAGGTATTTATTTTCATAGTGTTGATAACATTTTAAAAGCGATTTCTAAAAACTATGGAAAACAAAAAAAATTGACTTTCTCCCTATGAGAATTATTGACATATTCCCTAACATTTTGTGATATCTCTGCCATAGCAAGATGTCTCAGTTTTACATATAATCATATACATTTTCTTACAAATTTTTCATTTTGTACCATCCTCTTTGCACAACAATAAATATATTCACTTGTTTTCATCTAGAAATTCTGTTATTTTCTTCATATTATAAACTTTTGCTTTTATAAGTAGAATATACAGAAAAATATGTAACATTTTATTATATGTAAAATTTTAACAATATTTAAAAATTTTACATGTAAAAATTCACTAAAATTTAATGAATTATTATGAAGCAAGTTGCAATGAGAATCACTACCTCCTCAGAAACTCTATTTTCCTTTGCAATCACATTCTTAACACCCATAAATTCCTAAATTAGTCAAATTAAAATTACATGCTTTTATATTTAATTAGCATCATATTGGAGGACATGCTCTAATGGGCTCGTAGTCAGAGTAACCCTAAGCCCCTGTATCTGCAAAAGTTAACAGTCAAGTGCATTTTGCCTGAAGCTTGTACAGATCACATTGGTAGACTAGGGCAGGATTGGAAGAGACATATGATTTTATAACTTTATATGGTAGGCTATTCTTAGCATGGGTCTATGCTAGCTTTAGTGCGTTTATCTTATTACCCTAAAGGTTTGCATGGGGGACATGTGTAGTTTTACCAGAATGACACTATGCGACTTGGATCCACCATAATGTAATCCAAGAGTAAGATCAAAGAGCTATGCTAGCCTGCCCCCCCCCCCAGGCCAAGTGAACATGACTCAATAATTCCTTAGGCAAAGCGTGCAATATTACTTGTAGTATAGATGGACCTTGTGGAGGTTTAGAGATATAGCTAGCAATACATATTCATGGTAAAAAAAGTACTAGTGCTATTCTATATAAATGAAATCCTAAGCTACATTCATCTCAGGTGTCCTCCCCCATTTCTACAAGTGTCTTTGTAGGACAGTTGAAGGCAAGAACCTATTCTGGCAAATTAGCATTTGCGTGGCCTGGGCCAGGTGAGCACACCTGGGCATTTGCATCGAATGTGGTGGGTTTTTTGGCCCTGACTAAGACCTGCCCTTCTGGACCAGGCCTGGAACTAAAGGGATATAAAAGATGTGACTCTCTTTGTGTGTGTGTGTGTGTGTGTGTGTTTCTGTCTGTCTGTCCCTGTCTCTGTGTCTGTCTCTGTCTCTCTTCTCTCTCTCTCTCTCTCTCTCTCTCTCTCTCTGCCTGATCAGCTCTCTCTCTGCCTGCCTAACATCTGGGTGTGGGCTCTGACCTGAGCACATGGTCTGGGTCCAGCATCCATCTTGACTGAAGATCCTGGCCTGAGCACATGGTCTGGGTCTAGCTAGGTATTGGAACTTTGGGGTTTTCCTGATCTTGGATTATATTACCAGAACTTGAATAAGCAAGGCTTTTTGGAATTCTGCTGGATTCTTAAATTTCGATTGCAGAATGCTGGTTGTTGGGGGTAGAAGGGAATCTGTTCCATGATACTTCTGGGTAACTCAGCTGTTTCCCAACAGCATCACAAACTAAACATAGCCAAAATTGAACCATTGCACTGACCCCATCTAAATATTCTGCTACCCATCTAGTAACTTGCTACAAGTTAAATGATACTATTATTTTTCAAGTTATTCCTGATTGCTCGTCTTCATCTCCACAATTTTTCTTCATCTGCACTAGTATCACCATCTTAAAACAAAGGAGAGCCAGTTAACATACAGCATACATCTATACATTTCCATCTTGACTTGTAACATTTAACAGTTTCCTTGGTATTCTCTCACTGTGGCAAACATCAGGAATGATCTTGTTAAACAAAGAGCTTGTGAAAATCCTAAAAATTTTACAACGGACTCTTGGAAACGATAAGGCCAGCTCAAGTATATACTTTACCTGTTCTCTATACAGTACCCAGATATTTGTATGCCAGATTATCACATTTGCAGTCCTTGTGTACTAGGGAGGAGAGAGAGAATATAATGCTGAAAGTGAAACTTGTAGTCTCTCACTGTTTACAATAGCAAGGATTGAATAAATAAATGATGCCAATAACAAATCAATGGCTAAAGGATATGGGGTGTAAGTGCACAATGGAATATAACTCAGTCATTAAAAATGAGCTCTTATACTTTGTGATAACAGGGATGGAATTGGAAGATGTATAGTAAGCAAAAGCAAGGTGTACTTGATCATAAAATTGTAATAGCAAATAATTCATAGAAATTTCAACAAGCTTTAGTTTAGAAACTCACTAAGCATGTATGGGTTGAAGATTGATAAGTGTTTTGAAAATTACAAAATAAATCTACCATGACTCTTCATTGTTATGGTTTATTTGGAAGTCTGGGAGAGGTGAGAATCATTAGACTCTCTTAGCTAAACACTTTATTCCAGGCTGGTTAAAAAAAGAAAATTTGCATGTGGTTTGTCCTTAAAAATTAGTACCTATGAATTAGATTTTTTTATTTCCATTTAGTAAATAAGCTAACAGAATATAAAATCATAAGTCATTTGTCCATTATTATACTATAAGTGGCTAATCCTGTTTCAAACTGAAATATTTGACAAGTATACATTTTTTCTAATACATCATACTATATACTGAAGACTTACAATAATATTTATTAGCCTTCTATAATAAGAAATCATATTTATATTTAAGAGTTTTCTATAATTAATTGGGCTAAAATTCGTAACAGAGATAAATAGTACAGAAGGAGTTTATGAATGAGCTATTTCTGTGTTGTACATAAAAGCTGTAAGGAAGGAAAACAAATACCACAAAGGAAAGAGTTCAGGAAAAAGGGAAAGATCATCAGTGTTTTTCCCAATGCAATTATATTCTGATAAGCATTCAGGCTTCAGTATAGAAAACTCAACTGAAGCCCTGAACTTTCTGAAGTTCAAGTTCTACTTATGACTAGTCAAGTTAATAAATGTAAGGTCTGGGTTATTGCACCCCCACTATGTGTGGAAGAAAAATCAATAATATCAGCTTCATATCAAATGAAAGCCCTTTGCCTCTCAAACACAGCCTAAGGGCAACTGTGTTTATGAACTGGAAGTGTGATCAACTCAGTGTTGGTTAAGAGGTCATCAGACAGAAGATGTTCCAGAAAAACCACACAGTTTATCATCTCCTACTAAAGATATTCTATATAGGTCATAAAAAGTATATCATTAACAATTTGACAGCCTTTGATATAGGAATGGGTCAAAAAATGTCTCAATTTAGAAGATTTCTTTCCTAAATTTTATAAGGCACATTTGAGCTCAACAAATAAAACTACTGAGCACCTAAAATGTGCTCATCTCTGTGAAATTGCAGTGAAAGATTCCATAATAAACAGTTTAGAGCCCTATAATCTGGAAGTTGGCATGAATATAATGATCCTAGAGCTTCTTTTTCCAAAATCCATTCCAGGTCTCATTCTCTTGTGTTTGGTTGTTTGTAGAGGTAACCCAATGATGCTCAAAAGGTAAGCCCATCTCTGGGCTAGGGAGTCACTTCAAGTTGTTTTGGGGGGATAATGCAATGTTTGGTATCAAATGTGAACCTCCTGCATGCAAAGCATTCACCCCAGTCCATCACTGTCAAGAAAAAATGTAGTCTCTACTTTTATGGCTTTTCTGACACATGTGTGTGATCTGATTTTGAGAATGTTGTATAAGTACTGAAGAAAGAATATTGATTTTGAGGAAGGGAGCACCTATAAGAATTAACTCTAGGTATTCCAAATTCTCATTTGGGGCCCTGGATTTTTTTATTTTCTGTTTAATTTTACAAAGATAAAAGTGGGTGTTTAATCTCCCACTGCTATGGTGTTGACAATATTTACATACCTCCTCTGGTCTATTCATGATTTTATTATAAATTTTGTGCATATATTTTGGCACATATAATATCAAAGTTCTTCATCAGTTGTAATGCCTATCATTCACACTTAATTTTTTCGTGTGTACTCTATTTTGGATGATAAAACCACACCTATCATTGTTTAATTTTAGATTGCTACTTGTTTGTATCACCTGGACTAGATGCGCAAATTCAGCTGCCTTTGGGGGGGAGAGCTATGAAGATATTAATGCCCTAAGGTATTGCCTCTGTCCTCTGGGTTTTATGTTCAGACCAGCTCGATTTCAGTAAGGCCCATCCCTTTGAGCTTAGTGGCTGAACCAACAAAGTTCACCCTGACCCCATTCCTCCACTGGTGTGGCTCCTTTCATAGCTGAGGCTAACAATAGCCCAGCCATAGAAAATTCTCCTTAGCTGCCCAAAGACAGTTTTTCATGGTGTTTGGCCATCCCGATTACAGCAGCTACTGGCTAAGCACCTATATGCGTGCTCCCCTCAGCATATTCTAGTGGTAAGATTCTCAGATATCTGAATCTCACTCCATAGGCCAAGGGCTTTGGGGTAGACCCCTCAGGAGCTTTAGCCTACTCCAGATTACAGTACACTCTGGAGGTCGCCTGTTCCTCACCCCACGAGCAGCCCTCTAGACCTTCAGTTTTCCAAATATGAGTGAGGGCCACTGCCAGGCCACAGGAGTGAAGAGACTGACACGCACTGAGTCACGGAGGCAACGCTTCCCTCCCAGACCCTTGGTCAAGAGAGACTCACAGACATGGGGCAGAGCTGCTACTGGTTCTCCCTGTGCACAGCTGCTCATGAGGTGCCCAGGAGGGATGGCGGGTTCTAGCCCTGACCCGTCACCCCAGCAGAGCCTTGCAACAAGCCAGACGATCCCCACTCCATGAGGGCCTCCATTTTCCACATCCGGACTTCCTTCTCGTCAGAACTCCACCCAGCAGACCAGCCTATCACATAGCCCGGCTCGCGCGCCGCAAGCAGCTGTGTGGTTCATCAATAAATGCTGGATTTAGATATGACTACAAGAGTATGCTACCTGCACAGAAGAGCCTGGCAAGCTACCTGTGTCTTATTTGATATGCCAAATACCAGTAACAATTTTAGACCTCATTCCCATGACCTGATGGAATTGTTTCAGGCTCTTTATGTTCCTGGAGCAAGCAGGTGCCCTTGGGCTCTATAGCATGAGACTGGATATATGGAGATGTTACTGGAGCCCGCTCGAGCCAATCAATGATGAACGGGAATACAGTGATAACTTGTTTGTATGGATGTTTTTCCAATCTCTATTCTGAGCTTGTGTTTATTGTGAGAGTTCATGTATATCTCTTGTAAGCAATGTGAGGTGAAGTTTTGTTTTCCTGACCCCTGTCATATTTTATAGCCTTTTGATGGAAAATATAATCCATTTACATTGAAAATTTTTTGACTATATTTATTACCATTTTCCTAAAGAATTTTGTTGTTGTTGTTTGATACAGTTCCTTTGGCTTTACATTACTTTCTGCACTTCGCTTTGATAGTAATGCACTGATATGCTTCCATTTTCCTCTTCCTTTTGCTTTAAAATTACCATGTACTTTACAGCTGAACTTCTAAGCCAAGCTCCCTTTTAAGTTCTATCAGTATGAACCCTCTTAATACTGTTTTTCGGCATTTTGTCATGTCATGTATCTTTCTGCTTCAAATGGGGTTTATTTGTCTTCTATAGGAGACCATTTCCTCTCTCTTGCAGAGTTCATTTATAAGCAATGAATGCCTTTAGATGTTGTTTGTCATAAAAGGTTTGCATCACTCCCCTCAAATATTAGTAATAAAACTGGCATGATAGTTCTTGGTTAGACTTTCTTTTCATTCTGTGTTTGGTTGTAATCATACACCTTCTTATAGCACTTCATCTTGAGAAATACAGTATGAGTATTACAGAGATTTCATTATATTTTCACTTTGCTGCTTTTAGGAATCTCTTTTTTCTCTCTCTCTTTCTCCTCAATTCAATTACAGAATATTTTGCTTGTTTTAGGTTTTCAAACTCTGAAATTACTGATCAATGGATGTGCTTTTCTCCTCTGATTGAAGAACTTTTTAACTATTGTTTTTCTACCAGCAATAATTCCTTTTTAATTATTATTATTGTTGTTATTATTATGCTTTTACTTATTTGTTTTAGCAGCTATATCTGGAAGTATTCAGGGTTTAATTCTGTCTCTGCAATGAGGGATCTCTCCTGGCACTACTCAAGCAACAAAATGGGATGTCAGAGATAAATTCTGTGTCAGCCAACTACAAGCTAAGTTTCCTCTCCCCACTGCACAATTTCTCTATCACTCTTCTCTTAGTATTTTTTTCATATTTTCAAATAAAGAGGTTTTTTTTTTTTTGCTACTCTTCTATCACTTGTCTTCACTTGTCTTCCCGTTCATCATCGATTTCCTCAAGCGGGCACCAGTAACATCTCCATATGTCCTGTCTCATGCTAGTAGAGCCTCAAACCATTCCTTCAGGTCTATTATTAGAATGAAGCCTACTATTGTTTCTGTTTTGGGCATATCAGATATGACACAGGTAGCTTGCCAGGTTTTGCCATGTGAGCACAATTAGTTTTTGCATTTACTGATATACCGCACTAGCTGCAAAGTGTTTGCATGCAATGGGAAGAACCAGTAGCAGCTCCATCTATGTCTGTGAAATTGGCTTTTCTCTAGGATGGGATTATGCGAGCTGGGCTTGAGATGGCTTCTCTCTTGGGTGGAGCTCTGACAAGCTGTGCAATACAGACATTGGAAATGGCTTCCATCATGGTGCAGGAGGAGTTCCTCTGGTTTCTTCCAAGGCTCTATTGTGGTGGTGGGCCAGGGCCCCAATCCACCCTCGCTCCTGGACGCCTCATGATCAGCAAGCATGGGGAGAGCCAGTATCAAGTCCATCTATGTCTGTGAAATAGGCTTCTCTCCAAGGTAAGGTAATGCATTTTATTCAATGTAATGTAGTTTAATTAATTTGAGTTTTGCAATATTCCTGATACTATATGGGTGTGTGACTTAAGCACCAAATACAAGCTGGGCCTAATGGCATTTCAGTCTTTGGAATAGCATAATATCCATATATGTCTATACTAATTTCCTGAGAGGCATGCATACCTTCCCAGCTGTAGACTAAGAATGAAACCTTATGTGAAGCCAAGAATAGCTGTGAAACAAGTTTTGTTCAACCTTCTTGGTTTATACTGATGATCAAAGTGCCATTTTACATCAGGAGGGCTTCATAGGCTACTAGGGACTCTCAATTACCAAACTTTAATACTGACATGCTTGTTTGTGTGCATACTGGACTATACACATACTTTTTAACTTGGGTCCAACTGCTCTTGGAAGTGTACACAGCCTGGGCTTTACAAGGGTGCTTATGTTTGCATGCAACCTCAGCTGTGTGCTTGGTTGCCCTCCAGAGTCAATAAGTCCTGGTAAGATGTTTTTGTATTATCTCTCTTCAAAGGTTAAAAATGCACCAGTATAAAATGCAGAGGTAGGGGTAGTAGCTAATAATTCATCTGTATTAAGCTTTGACTCTTTCTCCTGGATTGCTGTCTTCTGCTTACTGCTAGCTCACTGACTCAGTGCTATGTTTCTTCTGCTGTCCCATCCCAAATCTGGATTTAGGCATTGCTAAAGTCTCAGTTCTCTCCTTCTATACCCACTTTCTCTCTGAGTGGGGAAGGTATTGCCATTCTGAACGGTCTTCATGTGTTGTTCTACCATGTTTTCTGGCAGTGAGTTCACTTAAGAGGTTAATGTTCTTTTCACTTACCATTTCAGAATGGCATTTTGAGATATTTGGTAAGGTAGCATTACACAGCTGAGAAGAGCACATGTTATTGGAACACACAGTTGTAATGCCTGGATCTATTTTTCATGCATAAATTTTTTACTCTCCTACATTTGAAAGTCTGTCAAGATGATCTCCCTCTCTTATTCCAGAAAATGCATGGAAAATCCTTCAAAAATAAGTCATTAGGACATACAAGATGGTACAGGGCTTAAGGTACTTTACTTGCATGTGGGTACATGATTCTCAGTATAAAATATGGTTCCCCATGTATTACCAGGAGTGATTTCTAAGTACAGAGTCAAGTATAAGCCCTGAATAGCTCCAGGTAGAGTCAAAATTGCACCATACCCCCAAAAACCATTTATTGCTGAAAAAATGTCCATTTTAAGGAGGAATTTGTAGTTTTACAATATATTTAGACCCATACAGAAGTCCAGCCACCAATTATATTTTTTCCTTACATGGTGGTATTCTAACTTTTCAGTGTGCATAACATTATTTAGCAACTTCTTAAACTTTGTATTCTTACCATAATTTATGTCATATCTCGGTATATGCTCTTCACTTTTGTGGTAGCTACCATTTTTTTCTACCCCATATTCAACATATATTTCAAAGATAAACATTTTTAGATAACATTTCCCTTACATTCAGATTACTACTTGAAATGAGGCTTCTATATGTTCCATGCTACATTCAACTAGATACAGTATGTTTCTTTAAAACATTCTTTTCTCATCAAATACTTAGTAATAAGCTTAACTAAGCATGTAAAGGGCCTAAAAAGAAAATTATAGAAACCTGCTTCTAGAAATAAAACAGGACATGGAAACACATTACCTGATCATGGATCAGGAGAATCAACATTGTCAAAATGGTAATGCTCCTTAGAGCTTTATTTTTAATTTATATTATTTAATATTTTATTATGCAATTGTGAGATCACTTCACTTGATCACTTGATCACTTGAATCCTGTTATTCATCATTTTCTGGAGCGGGCACCAGTAACATTCCCATTGGACCCTATCACGTGCCAATGTGACCCAATGGCACCTGGTTGATTCAGGAATATGAAGAGCCTCAAACCATTCCCTTCAGGGTCTTGACAAGGAAGTCTGACCATCTTGTAGGTGGGTGGCCATGTGATCTTTTGACATCCCGTGGGATCCAGTCAGTAATGGCTCTAGTCGAGCGGCTGTCTCCAAATTGCATTACATGTCCAGCCCATCTGATTTTCGATGCCTTGGCAAATGAGACAGCGTCCCTGATTCTGGAATAGCGACAGAGGTCAGAACTCCGGATTCCTTCTCTCAATTGAGTGAGGCGTGATATTCCAAGCATAGCTCTTTCGATTCCTCTCTGGGAGACCCGAATAGCATTCTCATCCTGCTTTCAGTAGGGCCCAGGTCTCTGAGGCGTATGTTAACGCAGGGAGAATGGTGGAGTCAAAGAGAGATAACAATTATAAAGATGTTCAATATGGGTTCATCTTTCATACAGTGTTCCAGCACCCATCCCTCCACCAGTGTCCATTCCCAACACCAATATCCCTGTTTCCCTGCCCCTCTCCTAGTCTGCCTTTATGTGAGGTTCTTTAATTCTTCTCTCCCTTTCTTTTTCTCTTTCTTTCTCTCTCTTCCTTCTCCTACACAGTGTGGAATGCAATACATGCATTTAGAGGTTATCATGGTATCTTTTGCCTGTAATAAATGATCAGTTCTAGGCTCTATTATCACTTTTGACAATTATTAGCACACTGTTCACTTCTCTGTCCTACCTAACCACTGACTCCCATATTTGTGGTAGGTTCCATCTTTGACAAGACCTCTTGATCCATGCTTTGCCTGACCTTGGATATTGGTATCATAATAGATAGATAGATTGTTGAATAGAATATATAGAGAGAGATAGATAGACAGACAGAGAGACAGAGAGACAGAGAGACTGAGAGATGGAAAGATAGAAGATAGATAGATAGATAGATAGATAGATAGATAGATAGATAGATAGATAGATAGATAGATAGATAGATAGATAGATAGATAGATAGATAGATAGATAGATAGATAGATAGATAGATAGATAGATAGATAGATAGAAATAGAGAGATATAGATATAGATATAGTATTTATATGTATAAATATATATATATTTATGTCATACAAATAAGTGCAGTCTTTCTATATTTGTCTTTTTCCTTCTGGCTAATTTCACTCAACATGTTTCTCTTCATTATTTTTTCTCTTCATTATTTTAACAGCTGCATAGTATTCCATTATGTAGATGTACCAAAAGTTTCTTTATCCAGTCATCAGTTCTCAGGCACTCTGGTTGTTTCCAGATTCTGGCTATTGTGAATATTGCTGATAGGAAAATAAAAGTGCAGATGGTGTTTCTGCTGTGTGTTTGGCTTCCCAGGGTATATTCCCAGGAGTGATATGGCTGGGTTAAGTGGGAGCTCAATGTCTAGGCTTTGGAGGAATATTCATATTGTTTTCCAAAATGTTTTACCAGTTGCCATTCCCCATTTCTTTGGAGGTGCAGAAGCTTTTTATATTCATGTAGTCCCACATGTTTATCTTTGCTTCCAATTGCTTTGTTAGTGGTGTTTCATCTTTGAAGATGCCTTTAGCTTCAATGTCGTGGAGGTTTTTTCCTATTTTTTTCTTCAACATACTTTATTGATTTCAGCATGATATTGAGATGTTCCCTAGACTTTATACAGATTCAGTGTGGTCCCTATAAAAATACCAATGACATTCTTCAAAGAAATTGACCAAACAATCCTGAAATTTGTGTGGAATAATAAGCCCCCCATCGATAGCTAAATCAATCCTTGGTAAAAAGAACTTGGGAGGCATCATATTTCCCAACTTAAAACTGTACCACAAAGCAATAGAAATTAAAACAGCATGGTATTGGAACAAAAACAGACCTGTGACCTATGGAATAGAGTTGAGTATCCTGACACCCATCCTTAAATACATGATCATTTGATCTTTGATAAAGATTAGTACTTTCTCAAAAAGTATGAAATAGAGCAAGGAAAGCCTCTTCAACAAGTGGTGCTGGGAAAACTGGGCAGCTACAGATAAAAAATGAATTTGGACCTCTAATAGCATGCACAAAAAATCAGATCAAAATGGATTAAATACCTCGATATCAGACCTGAATCCATAAAGTACGTAGAAGAAAATATTGGAAAAATCCTCCATGACATTGAAGCTAAAGGGATCTTCAAAGATGAAACACCACTAACAAAGCAACTAGAAGCAAAGATAAACATATGGGACTACATGAAACTAAAAAGCTTCTGTACCTCAAAAGAAACAGTAACCAAGATACAAAGAGAGTTCCCAGAATGGGAAAGAATATTCATTCAATACCTACCTGATAAGTGGTTATTGTCCAGGATATATCAGGCACTGGTAGAACTTTACAAGAAGAAAACAGTCAACCCCAAAATGTTCTTCATCGGGCCGGAGCGATAGTCCAGTGGGTAGGGCGTTTGACTTGCATGAAGCCGGACCCAGGTTCGATCTCCGGCATCCCATATGGTCCTCTTGCAGTGTCAGGAGTAATTCCTGAGTGCAGAGCCAGGAGTAACCCTGAGCATCGCTAGGTGTGACCCAAAAAGCAAAAAAAAAAAAAAAAAAAGCTCATCATCACTAATCATCACAAAGATGCAAATCAAAACAATGAGATATCATCTCACACCACTGAGACTGGCCCATATCCAAAAGAGCAAGAACAACAGGTGCTGGTTTGGAAACGGGGAAAAGGGGATTCTCATCCATTGTTCGTGGGAAATTGACTGGTACAGCCTTTTTTAAAAAACATTATGGATATTCCTCCAAAAACAAGAAATTGTGCTCCCATTTGACCCAGCCATACTAATGCTGGGAATATATCCTGGGAGTCCTAAAACACACAATAGAAACTACAACTTCACTTTTATTTTCAGAGAAACACTATTCACAATAGTCAGATTCTGCTAACAATCAGAGTCCCTGATAACTGATGACCTGGTACAGCTACACAATGGAATACTATGGAGCTGTTAGGAAAACAAAGTTATAAAATTTGCTTATAAGTGGAATGACATGGAGAAGATAATGCTGAATGAAATTATCTAGAGGACAGATATAGAATGACTGCATTTTTTGTGGAATACAAAAAATAGCATGATACCAATATCTAAGGTATTTTGTCTAATATCAGACAAAACATGGAACAGGAGGACTTGTCAGTGGGTAGAACCTACTGCAAATGTGTGGGAGTCAGAGGTTAGGCAATACAGAGAAAAGAACAGTGTACTAATAATTATTGTAAATATAATAGCAGTGTAGAACTGAGCATTGGAAGTAGGTAAAAGGATATACATGATAACCTCTAACTGTATGTAGTGCAAGCCACAGTGTATAAAATAAGGGAGAGAGAGTGAAAAAGAGAGAGAGAGAGAAGAGAGAGAGATGAAAGTTGCCTGCCATGGATGCAGGCTGGGAGAGGGGAGAAATCATGGGACATTGTTGGAGGGAAATGGGCACTGGTAGAGGGAATGGGTGCTGGAACACTCTATGGCTGAAACCCAAATATGAACACTTTTGTAACTGTATATCTCATGGCAGTATAATAATTTTTTTAAAAAATTTCTTTCTCTAATAGTTATTATGCTTATTTTTATAATATTGAAAAACTTCATTCTATGGAGACAAGAATCCTTTCTTACTTAACAAAACAATGTCTATACAGACTTACACATTTTAGCAACATTAATTGAATATGATGATAAAGGGAGGAGTTTCAGGATATAGTATTTTGTATGTCTTTTTTAAAAATATATGGGTACATTTCAGTAAAACCTAGTCCTGACTATTTGCTTTGGCAGCATGTTTATTAAAATGAGATAAAAGCAGAGATTATCTCTTATACAGGATAACTCTCAAGTCTGTGAAGCATTCTATAGTTTTACTTAGGTCTACCTCTATCATATTATCTCATAGAAATTTGTTCATAAGACAATGGTAGTGGTCATAAATTATAAAGTCTCAAATTTCAGACAGAGGGGAGGCAAGACTAAGGTGGCATCGAAAGCACCATAATCCGCATTGGACTTAAAATCACAAACCAGAAAACAGCAAAATATCACAGATAGAGGCTTTGCGGAAAAAAAAAATCTATTGCTAATCTATCAGAGTGTACTCACAGGGGTGTGGTTCAAAACTTCATGCTCAGAGGATGGCAGACAAAATAGGAAAGCAGTTTAGAAGCACACCAAACTAAATCAATGAAGATACAAGGCCAGAAGACTCTTCTCGTATCAACAACATCTCTAATCTCCCAAATAATGATATTTGAGACACCATGATAACAGTGTTAACTAAGCTCAAAGAAGCAACACAAGTTACAGTAAGGGACAAGAAAGTATGAGAGGAGAGGGGGCTGGAGCGATAGCCCAGTGGATAGGGCATTTTCCTGGCACACGGCCAGCCCATGCCGCCCCGGGTTCAATCCCCGGCATCCCATATGGCCCCCGAGCACCACCAGGAGTAAATCCTGAGTGCAGAGCCAGGAGAAACCCCTGAGCATTGCTGGGTGTGACCCAAAAGCAAAAAAAAAAAAGTATGAGAGGAGAGTGTGCTGCACAGTGCAGTGGCGGGACAGAAAGGGCTTCAATGCCTGGTGGAAGGGTTACGATTTCTGCCCAGGTAGAAACGAATTTTCCCAGGTAACACTGAGATCTTGCTGACAAAATTATGCCCAATGTACATAAAGTACTTGTAAAACTTAACAAAAACAATCAATAAACCTATCCAAAAGTGGAGAAAAAAATGCTCTATGTCTCTTACCATCAGGAAAAATGTACACTAAAGTGACAATGAATAATTCTCTCACTCTGTTGTGTCAGGCACACATGAAAAAAAAAACACCTTTTTTTTGGCATAAATGTGCAACACAATGAGCCCCATCCACAGATGGTGAGGCTGCTGTCTGGCTCGCCTTTGTGTTACCACTACAATTTTTATCCAGAACTAAGAATTTTGTTTTCCGTCACCCAGCAAATCTGCTTCCTGCCATATGCCCCAATGGCCCAAGAACTATTGCGAACACCATTTATCGTAATATTTAAAATCAGGACACAATCACGTGACCAGACAGATGACCCGATAAGGAAACTGGTGTATATAAATGCATGATGACATACTATTCAGCTATCTGAGGAAAGAGGCCCAATTATCAGTCGAATTCTAAACCATATATACCCAGAAGAGTTTGAGACGATGGTTTGTACTTAATCTGTCCTGGGATTAAAGTATCTGATACACTACAAATATCTGTAAATCTTGAGGAAATATTTTGTTCCTCAAGAAATTTCATTCACTAACCCTGCCATGATAGAACGACTACGTGAAGAAAAGAAACAGACCACGTGTCTTCAGGGAATTAAGGATAGGAAACATAGTATTTTTTGTGGAAACTTCCATGGAACTATTTACTCATGCTTGATGGAATAAACCATGTTTGAAATTTTTTTCAAATAAAAGACATAGAAATGGCCCCAAGAAATCAAATGTAAGGGTTTTAAAAAAAGGCACATTATTGAATTGTAAACCTTACTTAATAAGAGAAAAATCTATATAACTTTAGATCTTTAAATGCAGGCAGAGAAAACACTGTTTCTCTTACTATTCATACAATATGTCTGTTTACAAATGCTAAAGTAATATGACATAATGGTAAGTAGTTCAAACAATCTATATTACGAGAAACACTTTCTCACACAGATTGATTTTCTGGCATTAATGGCACCAAACCCAGAAACACCTTTCTCTTTTGGTATTTCTCCTCTAGGCTGGGATATTGTCTTTCACATTATCTGATGACATTAAAAAACTTTCAGAAATCTAATTGGAAAAGTTAATGAAGTAATTTTTCTCTTCATTATGAAATGAAACTCATCTTGATAACTACAACTAAGAAAAATATGATTTGGATAAGGAAAAGGAGAGTAATGAAGATAATGATAACATACCAATAAATGTACATGTTGAGAGGCGGTAAGTCTCAAGTACTCGGAGAGAGGTGTTTTAAGATTGAGGGTTTCCAAGGAGCTGGAAGTCCTAGCAAACTTTATGGTGCGGTTAATAGCCTGAAGGCAGTGTAGAAAAGTCCTACTAACCCTAGAACTGAAAAAATGAAGAGATTGGGTACCTAAACTGATGAATAAAGCTATCTAATACTAGCTCTAATCATAAGGGAGATGAAAGTCACCTTGAGTAAAGGACGGGGCTAAATTTCTTCATACTTCTCTCAATATCACATCTCTATCTTTTGTTAAATGAACTTCAATGGAAGTCAGTGGACCATTGAGTCTTGGGAAAGCTAGTTAACTTTGAACAATCCTTTTAATACAGTGTATGGTAAGGAATAGTGGAATATTGATCTGAGTGCAAACAAAAAGATGATCTGAATACCATAAAAAAGAATGTAAATACGCAGTATACTCTGACTTCCAAAGCAGAATGAAGATAGGATAAGTCTATAACTAAAGGGACTTAACATAAATTTAAATGACTATTTGCAGTCAGATCATGAGAAAACTCTTTTAGAGGTTCTTGAAGAACTAGAACAAGGCCTGGGGTAATCGGTGAATATGTATATAAAAAGAGGAATACGGGGACCAGAGAGGAGGTAGTGAATAGGACATCTGACTTGCAGGCAGTCAAACTCTGTTTAATCATCAGCATCCCATATGGTCCTCTGAGCACCACCAGGAGTTGTTCCTAAGTGCAGAGCAGAAGTTGCCCCGAGCCCTGGTAAAAACAAAACAAAAGGGGCCAGAGTGATAGTCCAGCTGGTAGGGCATTTGCCTTGCATGTGGCTGACCTGGGTTGGATCACCGGCATTCCCATATGGCCCCCTGAGCACCGCCAGGTATAATTCCTGAATGCAGAGCCAGGAGTAACCCCTGAGCATTGCCATGTATGACCCAAAAAAAAAAGAGAGAGAGAGAGAGAGAGAGAGAGAGAGAGATGTACAACCAAACAGGATATGGCTTATAAAAAGCAATTTACATAAAAATATTAGGTGTGTTAAATAGAAAGACTTGTAACTAGAGAAATTACATGAATAGAGGTGTGTTTAGGAATGATTCAGCTAAGAACCAAATGCAACTTAAGAAGCAGATGCAATAGGTATTATTTTAGTGATAACAACTCTATAATTTGTTCTTTTGAGGATATATCATACTGCAGATATTCAGAGGAAAGAATCCATATGTCTTGCAGTCCTGGTGGAAGTTTCTGCTTCAGAGCAATTATTTCAAATTTGGCCCTGGATTTAATACTAAAATGATCAGAAAGAATCTGATAGGCTCTTTGCTGTCACTCTCATAATTCTGTGGATAGAAAGAGACTATTCTGTATGTGCAGGTAGCTGCAATCAATTCCATTAGACGACCAGGAGAATTGGATTGCACTCTCCATGGTTTTTCCTCAAAAGAAAGGAAAAGAAAAAAAATACTAATTTCCACCATCAAACATGGGAATATAATTCAGATATTTTCCAAGAAGTACCATCATGGCTATTCAAACCTTGAATATGCTCCTTGAGTGGGGCATATTTATTATGTCTGTATTAGAATAAATTTAAGAAAACATGTTTTATCTCTTGAGTATTTGTATAATGAGGTCTATAATTAAGATATGATGACTTTTATCCTCTGAGGAATTTGGGGGAAAGAAAGGAGAGATATTTTTGGAGACAAGAGCTTTTAGTCTGTAAGAATACCTTCTTTAGCAATTCCAGGACAAAATCGCATTTCATTAACTACTTGAATTTTATGTTTTAAATTGACACTCTAACAATGGCATTAGAGTTACCTAGTAAATTTTCATTTTCCACTTTTAAATTACAATACAAAAACTACAAAGGATTATTTTTAAAATGCACTTTTTACCTAAAGATTATTTTTAATAGCTTTGAAAACTTCCAAAATCGATGCCAAAGTGAAAAACTTAACAATTTTCTGTCAAAGTGTGGAGAAAATAAACAGACTGTTTTGTTGGTTGGGAGCTACGACAGGATTTTAAAATGCTTCTGAGTTTATATCAACTAATTAATTACAGAGTAATTTCCTCCATTTTAAAAGGAGGAAAAATAAAAAGGGGAAAATTTAAACAATAAGTACAATGATCACAGAGGCAGGGAGATAATACAATGATTAGGGTATATGTCTAGCATGTTTCCAATCTGAGTTCAATGCCTGAACATGAGGGAACAAGATTGGAAAATGGGATACATATTGTGGAGCCACAGAGAAGCCAGAAAGAAGTGATGAAAGCAATTCTAAAGGCAGTGTAAAAAGAAATATGTAGAGTACGTTGAGACCTATTGACATACGTTTCTGTTTTGAGTACTTTTGAAGAATCTGGATCTCACTTAGAAGTGTATGCTACCATTTTTGCATGTGTGGTAAGGACAATTTCCAAACAATAGTCCTTGAATAGAAAATTTACTCCTTGGAATGTTTTTGATACTTATCATCACAGAGATCACTTTCTGTAAATCTTTCAAGTAAGAAGCTACTTCATCCTAAAAATCCCTTTATAAGCTCTTCTGTTTCTTAAGAAGATACATAGAGCCCGAGAGGTTGGCAGAAAAGGGTGTTGCCTTTTATCTGCCTCCAGAATTCTACTGAGTAGCATCTCAATAGCGAGACCTACTGTAGAGCTCTGACAAGAACAGAATCTAATTGACTTTTGCCCCACCCATCAGGACCATTCCAGTCAATAGGCAGCACAAATCTGCTCTGTAAATTTTTGTACCACTGAGATCCCTTCCTTTGCTTCCCGGAGTCAGTGCTGTGCCAGCAGCTTGGGAAATTCATTAACATTCACATCTTTCCCAGCCTCATTATCTTGCCCAGATGTTTCGTGACTGCCCCTTTAAAGAATCTCTGTTCTATGTTTTATTTACATTTGTTCAGCAATATTGATGCTTAATGAATAAATGCACTAAACTGTCAGTACTGGAGACTAATTAAATCTATGTATGAGCCCGAGAAGCTGATTGAAAAATTCTCAGTAACTAAACTGGGTTTAAATAAACACTTTAGTGTAGTGCTTTAATTACACTTTAGTTTGTAATGTAATTTTTGGCTGTTTAAACTATGATTTAGGCTGAGCTAATTACAAATGATTTTCTACTCTGTAATTAATAATAACAAAATTGTAATTAGACAGCTGCTCGGGATCAGGGCGACAGTCTGTGTGTGCTGGCTCACAACATTCGGTCTGGCAGAGCTACAAGAAGAGCACTTGGGGATTGGGGCAGCCGGTACTCTTTGAGGTTCACTGTTCACTATTAAAGACCAAGGCATGGAGTGAATTTCACAACCTCACATGATGCTAGGAGAAGGGTTCTTTAATTTGTTGTAGACTAGATATCCACAGATGTCCTCTGCCCTGACACATTCTGGCTGCCACCCTTGCTGGCAGCGATCTTCACCATCCACACTCCGCAGCTCCTAAGATCTCCACCCAACAGATTAATCTAGTCTCAAGCCCGGCTTGTCAGAAACTCAGCCTACAAGGACCCACCCTGCAGAGACCCGCCCTTCAGAGGAGAGTATTTCAAGCCCAGGAATGCTTGAGCCACAGACACAGATACACATGGCAGAGCAGAAACCAGCTTTCCCCGTTGAGCGCGGCCGCTCAGCGGCCGCACGATTTACCTCCAAATTACCTTGAGTATTCTACCCACCCCTCTGAGAGAGCCCCACAAAGTAATGATAGTATAGCGCCCGCATGGCAGAGTCTGGCAAGCTGTCCGATGCATGTTCGATATGCCAAAACCAGTAACAAAAATGTTTTTTTTTCCTGACCCCGAAAAGAGCCCTTAATACGGCAGCAGTAAGAAAGGCAAACAAGCAGTGCCTAATAAAATTTCATGGCCCTGACACATTATATTTGGAAAAGACCTGATGGTGCCAACTTCCCTCTATTTCAGAAATATAGTCTCCAACCCATTCCTTTATGCAGCAATTAAATCAGATGACATTGGTGTTCTCTCCCAAGTGAGCCCATCTAATAATGATTTAAATATCTCGCGATTTTTTTTCTAACTTTATGTACTGCATAATAAAAACCATGCAGGACATTAGGGCTTAAAACAATAGCCATTTACTCATTATCAACGATTCAGTAGGTGAAATATTTGGACAAGGTACAGTTAAGCATGTTTTTCTCTCTGCATCCTCAGTACAGGAGGTTAGAATAGTCAGTGCAGTCAGAGGTTACACATTAGAACATTTCACATCTCACATCTTCATGAGCAACTTCATGTGGCCTCTTTTATAATCAGTACTTCCTGAAGCCACGAAAGTCTCAAAATATTATCTCTCAAGGACTACCTTGAGAGATAAAAGTTATGCATTGCATAGTGGAAGTTACGGAGTTATACATAGAACACAATTAAAGTGGTTAATGTAGTTACAAGCCACCCAGGTTTAAGTGAAGACATAGATTCCTCTTTTGATATGGGAACAGCAATATCACATTATCAAAGATCAGGTAGAACAGAAGATGCTACATAACCAACTTTGACAATAAAATCTGCAACCTATTTGCAGTGCTTGTGGTTTTTCAAGTTCATTTATTATATAACTTGGCTTTAAAAAGTTGAGTAGACTTACAAGTCCACTTCACAATGCTACCTACCATTTCTTTGAAGTCTGTAAAAGGTGAATAATTAATATGTGGCTTTCTAACATGCTCTTTAGTTGGAATAAGAACCAAAATCAAGGTCCTCTACATCCCTGTTTACTATCAGGAATCATATAAAAATAAAAATCTGTTTCTCAGTCTATACTCAGACACTTGAGAAACTGACCTCAACCATTTTACTCATCTGATGAATGTTTTCTTTTGGTCATTCAACTCTTCTCTTTGTTATTTATTGCTTATTGCTCATTGATGCCCAGAAGCTACCTCTCTGGGATGTGACACCCCAAAACTCCATTACAGTCATAAACATGATGATGATGATAAACATGATAATCACTTGATCACTTGACATCCTGTTATTCATCTATTTGCTTGAGCGAGCGCCAGTAACATTTCCATTTGACCCTATCACGTGCCAGTGTAGCCCAATGGCATCTGGTTGCTTCAGGAATATGAAGAGCCTCAAACATGATAATACTATTGTTTAAATATCAATTAAGCTGAAAAAAAGTTACTTTGACAAGTGACTACTAAAAAGTGTTTTTAGGAATTGGATAATAATATGAATAATAGTTGTATAATAAAACATGCTACTGTAGTAAAACCCAATGTAGAGGAATAAAAAGTACAGTTATGCATTACATAATAAATTTTCCATCAACAGAGGATGAACAACGACCATACTAATAACATATAGACACGATAGATGTGTAGTAGACCAACCAATGAGATTTGTGTAAATACATACTATGATGTTTGCATGATGACAAAATCAGTTAATTTCTTAACTGATCTCACAGATGTAACCATGTCACAGAATTACTACATCATGAGCAATGTAAGATTGTACTTACCCTTTCTATGGATATTTACAACTGAGAACATAGAAAAAATTATGTTTAAATCGTTTATTTGCTCTTCCCTTCCCTTTTGGGTTATTCAACTTTTCCGTAGTCTAATAAGTTTTATTATTACCATGCCCTTGTTTCAATAAAAAAATCACTTATCACTTGTATCGCTTGTCTTCCCATTGTTCATGGATTTGCTTGAGTGGGTGCCAGTAATGTCTCCATTAGTTGGGAATGAGGTGCATTATTGTTACTGCTTTTGGCATATCTAATATACCACAGGTGGCTTGCCACGCTCTACCATTGTTCTGGGTTCATCCCAGGGGGCCCAGCTCATCAGAGGGGTGCCGGTGGCTTTGGTGACTCAATAAAAAATACTAATTTTATTTAAATAATTTTTATAAAAGTTATGAAAAAAATAATTTTACCTCTATTGCAATGGCTGGAACCTCAATGTCTGACCATACAAAGTCATAAGGTTAGTTATAAAAAAGTATTCTTTAATAAGACATTTGTGTAAGTAAAACAAAACAGGTTCTGAGAGACAGAAAGGACATTATGCCACAGCAATGATACTGGGTATTGATCCTTTTTATGTGTTAGCTTGTTATATGTATATTTGTTATGTTCCTCCAGTTCCAGGAACAAACATTTTTTTAATAACTCAAGGCCTATCACCAAGACACTAATTAGAGTAACATTAAAATCATACAACTTTTGAGTTAAATTTGGGTTTAAATTTGTGTTTAACATGGATTAGGAGGTTTTGTCAATAAGTGAAATCAACTGCAAGTGTGTGGGAATCAGAGGTTAGGTAAGACAGAGAAGGAAACAATTTGCTAATAATCGTTGGAAATGATAATATCAGCTTCAAACTGAGCATTGAATATAGGCAACGGGATACATACCATAATCTCTAAATTTATGTATTGCAAGCCACAATATGTAAGGAAAGGAAGAAAGAGAAATAAAGAGAGAGAGAGAGAGAGAGAGAGAGAGAGAGAGAGAGAGGAAGGCCTTCCATAGAGGCAAGTTGGGGGAAGAGGGAGGGAATTGGGGACACTGGCGGTGGGAAATGAGTACTGGTGTGTGCTGGAACACTGTATGACTGAAAAAAAAATGAACATCTTTGTAATTGTATATCTCACAGTGGTATAGTAATATATTAAATAAATATATAAAATAAATAAAACTTAAATATATAAGAACATCATAAACACACATATTAATAAATAACTAAAAATGCAGGTTTTGATTATAAAATACTGAGTGATGAGAATAACAAAGGACACCAAAGTGGTAGACTACTGCAATTATATATTGCTTGAATGACACACACTAGCTAATGTTTTATGAATAAGGCTTCAACTGAAGCTTGTTTGCTATATACTCGCTAATGTTTATATGTTGCTTTAAAAAATTCTTATAAGAATTTCTGAATTTAAGTTCTCATTTTTATTCATTCCCTTTATTCCTTCACTCTGCAAGTCATAATAGACTCTCAAAATTTAACATTTAATTTCCCCCAGACTGAACATCATCTTTATGTATGCACATATTTATTATCCCATCCCAAAATAGGATTTTCCTTTTTTCCTGCCAATATTATTAATGTTATTAGCATATGTCTAGATAGGTTAGCTTAGAACTTTCAATCACCATACTTTGCTATCCAACCATCTTCTTCACTTGATCAGTTGATCACATCACTTGAATCCCGTTATTCATCGATTTGGTCGAGCGGGCACCAGTAACATTTCCATTGGACCCTATCATGTGCCAGTGTAGCCCAATGGCATCTGGTTGATTCAGGAATATGAAGAGCCTCAAACCGTTCCTTCAGCGTCTTGACAAGGAAGTCTGACCATCTTGTAGGTGGGATCCAGTCGGTAACAGCTCTAGTCCAGCGGTCATCTCCAAATCGCGTTACATGTCAGCCCATCTGGTTTTCCATGCCTTGGAAAACGAGACAGCATCCCTGATTCTGGAATAGTGACAGAGGTCAGAACTCCGATTCCTTCTCTCACTTGAGTGAGGCACAATATTTCTAGTATAGCTCTTTTGATTCCTCTTTGGGAGACCCCAATAGCATTCTCATCCTGCTTTCGTAGGGCCCAGATCTCTGAGGCATATGTTAATGCAGGGAAAACGGTAGAGTCAAAACAGATGTGCCCGGAGCTTCTTTGTCCTTTTTAGCTATTTCTTCGATGCCGTTGAAGGCATTTCATGCTGCTCTCTTCTCCTGCACAGCTCAGGTTTTAGGTCATTCATAATGTTGACTTCTCAACCTAGGTACACATAACTGCTGCATTCAGAGATGTTTGTTCCATTGAGAGTGAATGGGGCCTCTGGAACTAGTTCATTTCTCATGAACATAGTTTTGTTGAGATTCAGCTGTAGACCTATCTTTCCACATTCTCGGTCAAAGACAGCCAGCATTTGTGCCACTTGGCTAATGTTTGGTGTTATTAGAACGATGTCATCAGCGAAGCGGAGTTGGTGTAGTTTTCAACCATCTATCTTCACTCCCATTCCTTCCCATTCTAATTGTTGCATGATGTTCTCGAGGGTGGCACTGAAGAGTTTTGGTGAAATGGTATCACCCTGTCGAACCCCTCTTTTGACATCAATGATCACTTTGTAGAATGGTGAGATCCTGGTGGTGAATCCATAATACAGCTCATGAAGAATCTTGATGTATTGGGTTTGTACACTCTGTTTGGCTAGGGCTTTGATGACTGCTTCAGTCTCCACAGAATCAAAGGCTTTCTTTAAATCAATGAAGGTGAGACAGAGCAGCCTCTAGTACTCCCTACAAACCTCAATGAGCTTGGTTACTGTGTGGATATGGCAATTGTGCTGAATCCTTCCCGGAAGCCAGCTTGCTCGCGACTTACCTCCAAATTACCATGAATATTCTACCCAACCCTCTGAGAGAGCCCACAAGGTAATGAGAGTATAGTGCCCACATGGCAGAGCCTGGCAAGCTGTCGATGTGTGTTTGATATGCCAAAACCAGTAACAAAGATGTTTATTTTCCTGACCCTGAAAGAGCCCTTAATACGGAAGCAGTAAGAAAGGCGAACAAGCAGTGCCTGATAAAATTTCACGGCCATCCTAGGGTGCCAAACACAAAGAAGGACTAAAATTACTGTCGTACTTTCAATGCACGCATACAATGGCATTGGAAGCATATATTGAGGATCTGATGGTGCAAGCGCAAAAGATCAAGTACAACACCATTGGTCTGACTAAGACAAGGGAGGCACCAAGTTGCATCACACTGTATTTGACACTGAAGAAGAATTGTTCTTTGGAACATGGCGACTAAAGAGGCATCGGTGGCATTGGTGTCCTTGTCAACACAAACATGGCCATCAACATTGATTCATTTGAATGCCTAACAAACCAGATAGGACGATTACACTTGAAGAGATGTGGCCCACTGCCAGCAATTTCTATCTTCATTGTCTATGCACCAATGTCCACATACAAGGAAGATGAAATTGAGAAATTCTAAATGGAACTAGAGGAGTTCTATAAAAAAGATCACACCTTCTACAAGATCATAGTCGGTGATTTTAATGCCAAGATGAACCGAGAAGATCGGCTGAAGAACTCCACATCGGGACTCATGGCCTAGAATGAAACGAACAGGGTGAGAGACCATCTGAGTTCATCATGTACACCGAGACCATTCAATGGAACTCACAGTTCCAGAAGGCTGAAGCGAAACGTTGGACATGGAAATCTCCTGTTGGACAGTTCTACAATGAAATTGACCACTTCATCTTCACTCAACAATTTTGTCTGACCAATGATGCTGTCGTCCCCAAATTCCAAACAGGATCAGACCACCGTCACCTTCGTGCAAAATTCTACTTCCCGCAATGGGAAGTAAAGGCTGCAAAGTTTAAGAAGAGAACTCCCAGAACGACCACCAACTGGGAACCCTTTGGCACCATTGCAGTAACATGGGAAGATACCATCATTGATGACATTGATGAAGAATACAACCGACTGGTTCAGCACCTCCATGATTGTGCGAAGAATGCCGAGAGAGAGAAAGACACAAAAGGACGCCGTTCTTCAGAAACTCTCGAGTTCATCCGCCAACTTGGCAAGGTGCGAGCCTCAGGAGACCAAATGCTAACATCCAAGCTTGCTAAGCGGTGCAGAGAAGCGATGAAAGAAGACCTCAAAGACAGAAGAGCAGAAATACTGGAAGATGCAGCAGAAGCAGGGAAAAAGCATTCCCACCGCCCGCCCATCCTTCGCCAACTATAAGACCAAGAAGACTGCCCTCCGACGCCCTGATGGATCTATCACATCTTCCAGAAAGGCAATGGAGAAGATTATCCATGACTTCTACTCAGATCTCTTTGATAGCCATGTCCACCTGCCCACATACCAAATCCCACAGGATGGATATGTCATTCCCAATGTTCTCCCTTCTGAAATCCAACATGCCATTTCGTCGGTAAAGAAGGGAACAGCACCAGGCCCAGACAAAGTCAGACCCAAACACCTGAAGAATCTGCCGTTGGTACTCATCAATACACTAGCTCGGCTCTTCACACGCTACCTGTCCGAATGCAAGGTGCCCTCCCAGTGGAAAACCAGCAGGACAGTTCTATTGTTTAAGAAGGGAGAAATTCACGACATCGGCAACTATCGCCCCATCTGCTTGTTGTCCATCATCTACAAGCTTTTTACACGAGTCATCCTGAACAGGATTGCCAGAACACTAGATGAAGGACAACCATCTTCTTCATTAACCAATTTTTAGGACTACTTTTTTTCTTCATTATGTCCTTCAACCGTAGAATTTTCATTGACTATTTCCTATGCCACAAACATTTCTATTTTTAATTTTTTTATTTCAAAAATTTCATGTATTATCAAATCCATGGAGCGTTTAAATTCTCATAAATGTATTCCTTCTGTCACGATCCCTTTATGCCTTCCTATGTCTCATCTTTTGTGTTATCTGGGGCTAGAGAGAATTCACAGTGCAGTGAGTAGAGTGCCTGGCTGGTATATAGAACACCCAGTTAGATCCCCGCACCTCGTTACAGTTCCCCAAGCACTTCCCTCAGTGCAGAGTCAGAACTAAACCCCTGAGCACCACCAGGAATGTTTGTTTTCTTTTCTTTTTTTTTTTTTTTTGCTTTTTTGGGTCCAACCCGGAAATGCTCAGGGGTTACTCCTGGCTCTGCACTCAGGAATTACTACTGGCGGTGCTCGGGGGACCATATGGGATGCCGGGATCAAACCCGGACCAGCACAGGCCGGCCACGTGCAAGGCAAATGCCCTACCACTGGGCTATTGCTCCGGCCCCTTCATTTTTGTTCTTTTTATAAAAGATATTTTATGGCAGTTCATCTATAACCATCAACAGGTAATATCTCATTTTGTTGCGAACTAAATAGACTGGCATCCATTGTTTTATACTGCATTAAAACGAATTTTCCTAAAACTAATTCTTATTTTTCCTCTAAGAAATTTTAGTGTGATATTTACTCAGTTGCTAACATGTTTCTTGTGGAACATAATATTAGCAAAATTAGAGTTACAGTTCTGGGGTCTTGGATTCTGAAACATTTCTCACTTTAAAGTGGCAACTGATGCCTTTTTGGCCATTCGAATTTCTTCTTTTTTGGAAGCTTCTGTTCATTTCTTCTCCCTATTTTTTGATGGGGTTGGCTGTTTTTTTCTTGTGGAGTGCTACCAGTGCCTGATATATCCTGGATATTAACCCCTTGTCAGATGGGTATTGGGTGAATATCTTTTCCCACTCTGTGGATTGTCTTTGTATCTTGGTCACCGTTTCTTTTGAGGTGCAGAAGCTTTTTAGTTTTATATAATCCCATTTGTTTATCTTTGCTTCCATTTGCTTGGTCAGTGGTGTGTCATCTTTAAAGATACTTTTCGTTTCGATGCCGTAGAGCCGTTTCTCCTATGTTTTCTTCGATGTACCTTATAAATTCATGTCTGATGTTGAGATCTAGAATCCATTTTGATCTGACTTTTTGTGCATGGCGTTAGAAGGAGGTCTAAGTTCATTTTTACATGTAGCTGGGGGTTCCCAGCACCATTTGTTGAAGAGGCTTTCTTTGCTCCACTTAATATTTTTTGCTCCTTTATCGAAGATTAAGTGGTTGTAAATTTGAGAATGTGTTTCAGGATACTCAGTTCTATTCCATAACGACTGGTCCAGCCCTTTTGGAAATCAATATGGGCATTCCTCCGAAAACTAGATATTGAGCTCCCATTTGATCCAGCAATAGCACTCCTGGGAATATACCCGAGAGACCGAAAAACACATAGCAGAAACACTATCTGTACTTCTTTATTCATCTCTGCGCTATTCACTATAGCTAGAATCTGGAAACAACCTAAATGCCCAAGAACAGAGGACTGGCTAAAGAAACTGTGGTGCATCTACACTATGGAACACCATGCGGCTGTCAGAAAAGATGAAATTATGAAATTTACCTGCAAATGGATGGACATGGAGACTATCATGCTGAGTGAAATTAGTCAGAAGGAAAAGGACAGATATAGAATGACTGCATTCATTAATACGACATAAATAGATACCAGTGTTTTACTAAATGTGGGAAATGGTAATGGCAGATTAAAACTCACCATTGAATATACATAAAGAGACTTAAGTGATAAACTCTAAATATCTGCAGGGCTAGCCACAATGTGTAAAATAAGAGGGAGAGAGATGCAGAGACAGAGAGAGAGAGAGAGAGAGAAAGAGAGGAAACTGTCGTACCTGCTATTAAGGCAGCATGGGGGTGGGCAGGAGGGGGTGGGGGTACATTGGTGGTGGAAATGGGGCACTGGTGGAGGGATGGGTGCTGGTATACTGTATTACCAAGAACCAATTATGAACACCTTTGTAATTGTATGTTTCACTGTGGTATAATAAAAAACCAAAAAAAAAAAGTGGCAACTGAGGCCTTGAGAATCTAGCTTATTTCATGAGAAGCAATCAAGGCATCATCCAGTAGCAGCCATTGACATATATAACCTTGACCTTTTGTCTATTGCAATGTTTATTTGCAGATTTGGTTGTAATATTAAGTGAAAATGATTTTTATTTCTGTCCAAATTGTATTCTATCCTATTAAAATCTGAAGCAATACAGAATTGAGGATACAGAGTAATTTTCTTAATGCTAAGAAAAAGTAAATAAAGTATATTTATTTTTATTGTGTATTTAGCAATCTAGATGTTACTAGTGCCCACTTGAGCAAATCGATGAACAATGGGAAAACAGTGATACAGTGATTTAACAATCTTAGTAAAATAAGATAAACATAATCAATTTTGTCACTAATATAATGTCTGTAATATAAGAACAAGATCTTGCACAAAAGGGTAAATGCAACCTTAACCTTAACTTTCAAGATTAAGATTGATAACAGTTATAGTAGTAGTAGCTACTACAGTGAATAAGACTTGAAGGTAATGCACCTGACTTATTTTACCTGGTTTATTTCATTACAAATGGAGTAGGATGAAAAATTAAGACATAGTTGAAGAAATGGATATAATTAAATGTATAAATTGGAAAAACAGGAAAGAATAGAACAGAATAGAATATAGTGCTTCATCACATTATTACTTTCTGGTGGTGACCATAAACTCCTCTTAAGGGCAATCTGAACACAGAGGAGATAAGTTGATCTTCTAGAAAAATTATAATTTAGAATATTGCATGATTTATAAAGAAATCTTTGAATTTACAAAAAAAAACATAGTTAACTATAACCCTGCTCTTAAAAAAACATCCAAAGCTAACAAATTTCACGAAATCTACATGACAATACCACCAGTCCTCAGATAACACACCCTGAGTCCACTTACCCCCTCATCTCTCTCAAGCTACTCCAACCATGCTTTGATCCCAAAAAATTGCATGGAAGATATTCTAATAGAAATCTACATAATATCAATTCAATCAAAATAACTGATCCTTGTTAATGTATGACACCCTTAATCACTCCTTCCTTCAGATCTGCTCATAGTGTTATGACATAAAATCATTGCCTTACTTTTGCATTACTGTCTTCTTCCCATTCATCTTTGTAGCTTTCCAACTTATAAACTCCAAATACTGAAGTTCAGACTTTTCCTTCATTACTAAACAATCCAATTATTTTAAATACAGTCAATGAACACATCAGTATTCACTAGATTTATATCCATAGCCCAAATATTCACACAAATTCTACAATTTTTTACTTAATAGCTTATCTAACATTTATTTTCTAACAAACATTTAAACTTAATACATCTAAAAGAACCTCCCTGTTTTTTTTCTACATTAGCAAGTCTCCTCTTGAAGGCCAGAGTGATAACATAGTGGATAGTGATCTTGCCTTTTATGTGGCCAACACAGGTTAGATTTCTGGCATCCGATATGGCTCCTAAGTGCCCATGAGGAGTGATCCTTGAGTGCAAAGCCAAATTCTAAACACCACTGAGTGTGATACAAAACAAACAAACAACAAAACCCACATAAGTATTCCATTAACAACACTAATCATCAAGTTTCTAAGACCAAAAAAATTATAATCCTAGGTTCCTATTTCTCTCAAAACTGTATCTTATTCATGAATAAATTCTGCTAAATTCTAAATATTGTTTTCATATTTAAAATATAATACAATCAACACCTTGGTATCATTTGTTAATGACTTTTAACTACACTTCCTCCATTAACTGCACTTCCTACACTTGCCTGGTTATCTCAGCACTATTATTGCTTTATTACAGTCTGTCCACCCCTGTAGCCAAATGGATTCAATTGAAAAATAAATATAATCGTGTCACATAAAGCTTCATAATTATCAGTAACTTCCCTTTACTTGAAATACAAGTGAAAATCTTTTCTGTACAAATCTGATATGGGTTCCAAGGTACTTGCATGAATCTTTCCCATTTTATCAAAATGCTGTGCTTTGGTATGACGGTAGAAAGTTTCCTAGTTGACATTTACAAAGAGGTTCTCCTTCCTGGAAAACTATTGAAGACATGAATCAGGGTAGTCAACTTCTAGTCTGCCCTGTATGGGTCTGAATTTATATTGAGTTTCATATTCTAGGAAATCTTTCAGCCCTGAAAATTGGAACAGTTAATTGCCTGACAATATGTTCATACTCTGTAACTATTAAGTCCAGTTTCTCATAGTGATTCAATTGAGTCACTAATTCTTTTACATCATGACTTGAATGAAATGGGCTCTTGTGGACTCAAATCACAATCTTTAAGTAAAATGCAACAGCCAACTGTCTCACTGTATCACTGTCTTCCCATTGTTCATCGATTTGCTCGAGTGGGCACTAGTAACATCTCCATTAGTCCTGTCACAAGCAAGTGCAACGCAAAGGGCATCTACTTGCTCCAGGGACAGGAGGAGCCCAAAACCATTCTTCAGGTTATGGAACTGAGGTCCATAATAATTACTAGTCTTTGGCATAAAAAGTAAATAAAACACGAGTAGCTTGCCAGGCTTACCGTGTAGGTCGTATAGTCTCAGTAGAAGGCTCTCAACCCGAGCATTTACTGATGAAACTTAAAGGGGGAAGATCAGGTTTTCTCTTGGATGGAGCTCTCAGGAACTATGGAGTCTGGATGTTGAGAATGACTAACTGCAAGATGTGTGGTTTGCTCTGGCTTCTTGCTAGAGCCAACTATTGTAGATTATAAACAGCCAAATATTGTAAATTATAAACCATAATACAGATTTGTAGGCAGATAGTAGGTAGATACAACAGCTAACTATTGTAGATTATAAACCATCAACTTTCAAACTAACTGGGAGACCGCAGTTAGTTTGCTATATGAATATTAATGCGTAAAATACAAAAGTTATACTTTTACCAAGTTCTCTAGGGTTAATTCCCTTATCTTTACAAAAACACCTTTGGCTATTGAGATACAGGGAACTCTTCACATTAGAGTCATGTGCAATATCAGCTTGTTTATTGAAAGATAGATAAATACTGTGGATAATATATTTTAAACATATTCTATAAATAATCATTCTCATTGGATCTTTTTTGCCCTTTAGAAGTCCTTCTTTAGGTTTAATAAAATTAAAGAAATGATATTAATTCTTTAGAGGGTTGTAATTAAGATTTTATTATTTTATTATTGACAGCTTCATGACTGAACTGCAAAATTCACTTAGGTCCCTATTTCAGATGTCTAATATAAAAATATCACTGTATCACTGTCTTCCCGTTCATCATCGATTTGCTAAGGCAGGCACCAGTAACATCTCCATATGACCTGTCTCATGCAAGTAGAGTCCAATGGCACCTCCTTGCTCCAGGAACATAAAGAGCCTCAAACCATTCCATCAGGTCATGGGAATGAGGTCTATAATTGTTACTGGTATCTGGCATATCAAATACAACACGGGTAGCTGCCAGGCTCTGCCGTGGGGGTAGCATACTCTTGTAGTCATCTCAAAATCCAACATTTATTGATGAACCGTGCAGCTGCAGGGGGCCACGCAAGCCAGGCTGTGATAGGCTGGTCTGCTGGGTGGAGTTCTGACGAGGAGGAAGTCCGGATGTGGAAAATGGAGGTCCTCATGGAGTTGGGGGGGTCGTCTGGCTTGTTGTGAGGCTCTGCTGGGGTGGCGGGCCAGGGCTAGAACCTGCCATCTCTCCCTGACACCTCATGAGCGGCTGGGCACAGTGGAGAGCCAGTAGCAGCTCTGCCCCATGCCTGTCTCTATAAAAAATATCAGTAATAAGAAATTTGAAATTTTATTATAAAATAATCCCCATATTAGATACAAAAATACCTATTTATAAAACATTTGACTTAATGTTTTATAAATTTAGTCAGATTCACTAAATAATTTGTCAAAACCATTGTACATACTGCTTTATACACCAAATAAAATTATCCATTTTATTTTAATATTTTACTCAAAGTTGACAAATTCCTTCAAAGTCATAATAAATATGAGCCTGCCATGGAGGCGGGCTTGGGGAGGTGGGAGGGAACCGGGGACATTGGTGGTGGGAGATAGGCACTGGTGGAGGGATGGGTGCTGGAACACTGTATGACCAAAACACAAATATGAACATCTTTGTAATTATATATCTCACTGTGGTATAATAAAATACTTATAAAAATAATTTGTATTTCTTCGGATGGAGAAAAAGTGTGGATACATTCTTGCACATGTCCAACCCAGATTCAATCCGTGGTATACTATATGATTCCCTGAGCAACACAGGAGTAATTCCTTAGTGCATAGCCAAGGGGTAACCCCTGTGCATCATGGAGTGTGGTTCTCCACCCAAAAAACATTTTGTATTCTCTGTACATACAGATATACTTCTATTATCTCCTAAACTATTTGCTGGTTCACAATAATTAAAATGTTCTCATCCCTCTTTTTCAAAGGGATATTAATAAAGAGAAGTAATAAACACTTTTTGTTTAAAGTGGCCCCTAGTTAGATGGAAGCGGCAGTACAGTGAGGGAGGTCACTTACCTTACCTGTGGACTAACTAGGTCCAACCCTCAGTACCCTATTATGTTTCCTCAAGTTTGGTCAAGAATAATCCCAGACTCAAAAGCCAGATGCAAACCCTGATGCCACTAAATGTGGCACAATATTTTAACTGGCACCTTAAAATATAAATTAAATAAATCATATACAATTAATTCCATATTCTATTTAAATAAGCAGGAGAGACACTGACGAAACAATCTGTGGTTTTTGCTGATTTTTTGCTTTAGGGGCTTATCATTTTTAGCCAGTGAATAATTCTTTCATTTTGAGTTCATCTTGTCCCTGATGACCCAATTACTGCTACTGGGTAATGACCCAGTCAGATCTTATTTAGAAAGAAGCTTACTCCCAAACAGTATACAGTGATGCCTTTTTGACCTCCTAGAAACCACAAAGGATATCTGCATTATAATACAGAGTAAAATGGCCCAGTAAAATTAGGTTCCAGCTGAGAAGAAAGCTTCCTGAAGGCACTCGGTGTCTTAGAATCACCAACTAGATCAAATGTTCCATTAGAAATTGTAATTGGTTTCATTCTTTACTTCCCCATATGTCATTCATAAAAAGTTATTAGATGGGCAAGTTTGGCCATAAAATAGGCCCTTTTATGTTACTTTTCATCTTCATTTTTACTCAACTAAATTATCCAGTTCTTTAACACTCTTTACACCTGTTTTTACCACCTCATCACATTGGGTGCTGTTGGATTTTCTCTCGAGTTTTCAAATTTGAAGCAGCACAGGGTGTGAGTCAGATAAGTAAGACAGAAGGTAAAGTGCTTGCCTTGCAAGACCTTCTTGGAGTGATCCCTGAGCACAGAGCCAGTGGTTAGCCCTGATCACAGTTGGATGTGTGTCGACCCTCCCACAAAAACAAAGTCCCAGACTGGCTACTGGATAAAGTTTTCTTTAGTGTAGTAGAAAGAAATGCTTGGCATAGGATACACATAAAAGGAAGCATTAATTATTATTTTTATTGTGAGAATGTTTCAGCTGTATTTACATAGAAACATATTCAATTTATGCATCATGTTGAGAATAACTTCAATTTGTTAAATTCATATAATTCAAATAAAAAGGAAAGATAAAGTTGGAAATAATGTGAAATATTAATTACTGATTATTAAGAGAACAGATATTTAAATTGAAAGAAACATAACGAAGGTAATGCAGAGAAGAAATGTAATGTTGGTAGGAGAAAATGGACAGAAATCATATCAGTGGATAGAAACAAAGCAGTAAAAGTCTAGCCAAGATATATATATGCAACATTAAGGCTACTGGCTTTCAAAACTGAGTTGCGGTTGCCATTTATTTTGTTCTTAATGTCACCGGTATAGTTTTGTCCTCTTCTCACTTCCTTGCCAGAAATACACCTATATCTTCCTTGTCTCTGTGTTTTCTTCTTTACTATTTCTATATAAACGACAGTGGAAGCTGTAAGTGGTAGTCAATTAAAATGACTACCTGGCAATGTCAGTCTTTGATTCTTTATGAAGAGTGAACATAACTCATTTAGCTCCAATAAGTTTTTCTCACCTTTTTTGTTTGGCAAGAGGTTGTATTTTCAGCTTTATGGTATAAAATCTATTTCTTTTTGCTGAAGTTTGGCTAATTATCCAGAAAAAGACAAAACAAATTATAATTATGGGCATGGGGAAGACATTTTTTTCCTCTAATGCTGGTCAAATTCATTTCTCTTCCTCTTATAACCTCATAACTCCAACTCAGGTATATGCATCCAAAGGTCATGCCTTAAAATATGGCTTTGAATCCATAGATTTTACACAGTTGTCTCAATGTGAGCAAGAACACTACATAAATCCAGATATTACTGCTATTGCCATTAAATCATTTTTGTGGCTTATGGTAACTGTTTTTAATCCTAGAAGCAAGCTATCTTATATGGTTGGTGTTCAGAAACATTTTATATTTTTTCTTCTTGGTTCAGAGTTGAACCAAGAATTGATTAACAGGAATGATTAGTGACAGAGAGAGAGAGAGAGAGAGAAAAGTTAGTAACCATTGACCAAACCTTGACCATTCTGGGCAAATTCCCATGGAGTTCTGATCTGACTCACCGGACTGGGTGCCACAATGGTTCGAGACATAAAATCTGTTACAACAGTTGATCTGGTCACTTTATGTGAATAAAGTAACTCTTATAGAGCCCCTCTTGGTCAGTTTATGTGATTGGTTCAATAATAACAAGACCCAAATTTTCACTATACAGACATTCTTTGTATATCTCATTGTATCATGAGATATTCCTGGTCTTTATGTTGTATTTTTTTACCTCAAGCAATTCATAATAAAATAACTGCACAAAGTCACTTATACGTGGAGGTCACCCACATAACAATAATCTTAATATTGGGACAGTCCCCTAGGAAAGCAAAATGTACTCCGGGAAAGAAAAGAGTAAAACAATTTGTGGTCTTTTAGGTGTTGAGGAAAACGTAGGTAAAAATAGAATAGGAAACTCTCATGACTTTATTCTTTAAGAATGCCTACTCTTTGGCTATGTAAAATAGCCCAACCTGTGCTCTTCAAGCACATGTTGAATTTTAATTTGCTTACTAATTGTCTTCATATCTTTGTCAACTTAAAAATAGGTTCATATATTGGATCCAGGGTGGGGGGAGTGTCAGTTTTCAGCTGTGACTGACTAACTTACAGTATTATGGATAGAACCAGCCCAGAGGCTCTGAACTCCCTTTAATACTTTCTTCAAACTATCTCCAAACATGGCCCTTCGGCAAGCTCAGTCAATCCTTCTCTCTACTCCTCTCTCTATATTTCCAGGCTCTCTGCTGCTCAATTCACTTCTGCCAGCTAGGCTGAGAACTCAGTCTCAACTGACTCCTCAATTGCTTTTTCCAACTCTTATATATCCCCATAATTTGGATATTGGTCATCCATTTAAGAGTTAAAAGCCAACCCTTGAAGGGATCTCTTAAAGGGACCCAACAGGGGAGCTACACTGTATTGAATAAATGTCTGCCCTGCAAATTCACTGATGGGTATCCAGTCTGTCTCCTCATGTGTTGTTTGTCCTATTCTCTGATACAGACCTCACTGGTGTAGGCTAAAAGGTGCCAATACAATTGACTTCAGGCACTTATACACTAAAAAGTATTGAATAAAACTACATGAAGAGAACTAAGAATCACTATCTTCCCATTCATCATCTATTTGCTCGAGCGGGCACCAGTAATATCTCAATATGTCCTGTCTCATGCTAGTAGAGCCCAAGGGCCTCTGCTTGCTCCAGGAACATAAAGAGCCTCAGACAATTATATTAGGTCATGGTAATGACCTAATATGATTGTTACTGGTATTTGGCATATCTAATATGACACGGGCAGCTTACCAGGCTTGCCATGTGGGTGGCATACTCTTGTAGTCACCTCTAAATACAGCATTTATTGATGAACCACGTGGCCCAAGCGGCCGCGCGGGAGCTGGGCTGTGATAGGATCGTCTGCTGCTGGGTGGAGTTCTGATGAGAGGAAAGTCTGATGTGGAAGATGAAGGCCCTCATGGAGTGGGGAGGGGTCGTCTGGCTTGTTGTGAGGCCCTGCTGGAATAGCGGGGCAGGGCTAGAACCCGCCATCCCTCCCAGGTGCCTAGTGAGAACTAAGAATAAAATGCTTAATTATCTCTATAACATATTCAGGGAAATGGAAACCCAACTGTCCAACTTGGACCAAAAGAACTATCCCATAGGCCATAACAAAAAGCTTTAGAGACAAGTAGCTTTATTACATACCCTATTCTAGGATATCTGTCATTTACTGAAATATAGACAAAATATTGGAATGACTTAAAGTTCAAAATTATTAACAAACAATAAATCTAGGACAATGAAACTTCCATCATTATCCTTTCAGGTAAAGTTTGGTCTGTATTCCAAGAATATAACTGGTGGCATCATCAACAATTTCTGTTGGTGCTGTAATCTTTCATTGTCTTTGCTGTTTGTTTTACTGGTACTCTTAGTATCACTACTGTGATTCCTTGTTTAAAGAAAAGTGTCGATAATTGATGGTATTATTCTTTCAGATCTTGACATAAGTCATAATTTCAAGACTTTGATTTGTAGAATTAGATTATGAATATACAGACAAATCTTTTTGGTTCTTAAAATTCATGAAATAATAGTATTAGGCAAAACACCCCAAGAATTTTAAGTCCACAGAGCAAGTAGTATCCAGTAGTGTTCATGGAGATTCAGGAAAAAGACTTGAAAGTACATCAATGTCAGAATAAATACCTTGTATTAAATGAATTACCCGGCTGGAGCGATAGCCCAGCGGTAGGGCACTTGCCTTGCATGTGGCCGGCCTGTGCCGGCCTGGGTTCGATCCCGGCATCCCATATGGTCCCCCGAGCACCGCCAGAAGTAATTCCTGAGTGCAGAGCCAGGGTAGCCCCAGAGCATTGCCGGGTATGACCCAAAAAGGCAAAAAAAAAAAAGAATTACTCATGTAGAATATTAATTTTTCTTTTGTTTAAAAAAATTCAGTTCAATGCTGCATTAGGGTCACCGAATTCATGTTTAAATTTACCTATGATTTAATTATAAGGTATTGTACCCCTAGTGAAGTTGTAGTGTTATTTGCTTAAGGTGGTTTGTGTATTGTCATTTTATTCTAGTCATTGTTCCTTTGGGGGTAGAAGTGTTCTATTTGATGTAGTCCAATTTATTTTTATTTTAATTTGCCTAGCCTGTTGGAGGACAGGTTTAGCTAACCTGGGAGCTTTGTTGTTTTGCCCATTCCCAGCTTAATCTACTTAAGTCAAGGTTCATTCTAATGAGACTTCTCTTCTATGTAAACACTGCTAGAGGGTGTGGCAGTTACAGAAGTCACCTTGATTGAATAAGTTTTGACTTATACATCTACTAAGACTTCTATGTTTTCTAGATTGGGCACAGCTCCTCTTTATACCCACTGCACCCAGCGTGGGACAGTTAGAATTTACCAGGAGACTACCATCCTGGCTACGTTGAGACTATAGGAAGACTATAGGAAGGATCATACTAGTTTGCTCTAAGCAGGCGAGTATGACCCTTTCAGTACAGGAGAACAAGATACTCAGAATCACCCTGGTGCAGATAATAATAAGAAGGACCTTGTGGGTACCATCTAGATTACATGAAGCTCATGAAGTTAAGATGTATTACTTTATACCAGCCCCTCTCTCCAGTGTTATCCATAAGAGATAATCTTGGTAGAAAGGATTAGACCTTGGCATAACCTTTGTTTATACCTGCAATAGGGTGTGGCACTACACTCTATTTAGAGTTCTTTGTTGACATGACCCTCCCGGTTGGATTACTTTGGTGTATATAAGGGGCTGACTTGAGGCCCCTTCACTTTTACCTTTGGGCCTTTTAGTTTTCTGCTTTTTGGCTCCTGTGGCTTTTGGCTCCCTCAGCCTTGCGGCTTTTGGCTTTTAGCTTTTTGCTCTTTGGCCTTTTTGCTCCATCTTCTGGGTAGGACTCACCTCGGGTGAGATCCTCTCTCTTTGGTGGGAAACTTAGACTCTTTTGTATGGTCTAAGTTCAGCCAAAGCTAAAGCTTGTTCATTATATTGGATTGTTGTGGAAGAGCTTTTTGTACTATTAAAAGCCTTTTGGGACTGCACCAGACTCGTGAGTTTTCATCTGTTCTCCCTGGTGTCCTCGGAGGTAGAAGAGAACTTCTGTCCTGACACTGTTGGGGACCTCTGGCGGCGTTCCCCGACACTAGCCCGATGGCATAAAGTCATTGAATAATGCCTTTAGATTCAGTATCATGAAGAGCACTCCATTTTTCTCAATCTCATTGACAGATTGATGTCTGTCTGAGATAGATATCTGTACTCCATTTTGGATCGAGTTTTGTGCATGATGTGAGATAGGGGTCTGAGTTCATTTTTTCCTAAGTGAATGGCCAGTTTTCTTAATGTAAAGTAAGATCTTTGATCTATGATAGCTTTGAAGTATACTATTAAGTCAGAGAAAAATCTATTGATGCCGTCAATTTCCACAGTGTATTGATATATAAAGCAATTCATAGTAATATCTTATGATGTTTTGCACTTCTATGGTACTTAGTGTGACTCTACCCCACTTTCCAGTCTGATCAATTTATTAAGGTTCTCTCTTTGAATCTTTATGATTCTACAGAAGCATTTGACAATATTTTTATTCTTTAAAAGTGGATTTTTTGTTTCATTTTTATATTATTTATATATCAATTATTTCTGCCTATTGTTATTATTTCCCTTCACTCTACTTAATTTTGGATTTGTTTCTTTTCAAGTTTCAGAAAAAGTGATTTTAGGCCATTTATTTGAGTCTCCTAACTAAACCTGTATTCTGCTGCACTTTAGTACTGCTTTTGCTTTGACTCACTGGGTCTGCTCTGTCTGACTCATTTTTTAATTCATTCTTATTTATATTTTCATTCTTATTCCTTATTCCTGCTTTGGCTCTCTGAGTCTGTTCTGTATGGTTTCATTCTTATTTCTTTTGAGGAATCTTTTTACCTATTCCTTAATTTTTTTCTTTACACAAGTGTTTCATAGTTCTGCTATTTAGTTTCAAAATTCTTATTTTATGAAAATTAATTTTTATGGTTTATTTCTATTTTCATAACATTGCAGTCTGAAAAGAGGTTTGATCTGACTCCCGTTCTCTTCATGCTAAGTTTTGTGTCCCATCATGTGACTTATCCTATAAAATGTTCCACATGTACCATAGAATAATGTGCATCTCAGTTGGAAGGAGCAGGGAGGCCTGAACTTGTCTCTATTCCAGCACTCCTAAATCCTTAATAAGGGATGTTGCTTCTTTATTGATTTTCTGTCTGGTTGATCTGCCATTGGAGAGAGTGAGCTGTTAATGTCTCCTACACTGTGTTGCTGTCAATATCACTCTTTAGGTCTATTAATAGTTGCTTTAAGAAGTCTGCTGACTCTCCATTTGGTACATATATGTTGATAAGAGTGAAGACCTCTTGATGTGCTATTTCCTAATCAATATGGGAGTGCCCCTCCTATCTCTCATTACCATCTTTAGTCTGGACTCTATTTTGTCACATTACAATTAAGCGTGTTTGTCACTGTTTTAGGCTGTCATTGGCCCATTTGACTAATTTCTAGCATTTCACTTGGAGCCTGTATTTATCATAAGAATTCAAATGTCTCTGTTATGTAAGAAGTTTCTGTTGTTTTCTAATCTATTCAGTCACTCTGTATTTTTTGGATCAGGATGGTCAAGCCACTAAAAATCTGTGAAATTAATAACATAAAGGAATTTAATGATATTTTATATGTTGTCTGATATAATCCTTTTATGCAGTAATGAATTTCAATTTGTTTCATGTAGTTTCTAAGTATTTTTGTTTTTTCCCATTTTTTTTATTATACTACCATGAGACATACAGTTACAAAGAGGTTCATGTTTAGGTTTCAGACAGGCAGTATTCCAGTATCCATCCCTCTACCATTGCCCATTTCCCACCAGCAATGTACTCTGATTCCTTACCCCCCCTTCTCCCAGCCTGCCTTTATGGTAGGCGCTTTGCTTCTTCTTATTCTCTCTCTCTCTCTTTCATTCTCTCTCATCCTTCTCTTACACAAGTGGCTTGAAATACACACATTTAGAGGTTATCATGTACATCCCTTTTGCCTACATTCAATGCTCAGGTCCAGGCTGGTATTATAATTTCCAACGGTTATTAAGTACTTTTGATTTAAGGTTACTATGTAGTTTACCTCAAATTTAAAGCTAATTTCCTTTTATTAATTTGGAAACAAGTACTCAAGTTCATTTTCTGCCTCCTTTATTAATCTTCCTTCAATAAATTTGGATATTTAATATGCATCTTGCTTCTGAGTGTGATTCCCTGGCCTTTATAGAAGACCACTTAGTACACCCTTTAGGAGCTGTCTAGAACTGTAGCTTATCTGAAAATGATTGAATCACTTCGTTATAAGTGTGTGATAACCTGGCTTTATAGATTTTTGGTCTGAGGATGGCTCATTTAAGACTTTGAATAGACCTTACTATTTTCTTGTTTTTAACTTTAACTTGAGAAATTCTTTGAAATTTAATTGCATTTCCATTGCTTACAGAAATTTCTAGAGTTCCTTTGCTTTTTTCCTTTCTCTCTCCCTTTCTCACTCTCTCTCATTTATTTACAATGTGTCCTGGTACTCTCTTCTTGGGTTTATGTTGTTCAGTACTCTGGCTTTCCTGAATATGTCTAACTTCTCAGATTTATGGCAATATCATATATTATTTTGTACCAGAATTTCTTTAGAATTCTTCCCTAGAAACCCAATGATATTAACTCTATGAAAGCTGGCAACAATTTAGTATATACGATATATAGGGCTGGAGCCATTATACAGTCGATAGGGTACCTCATTAGCACATGGCTGACCGGGTTTCAATCCCCAACTTCCATATGGTCCCCTGTTCCTTCCAGGAGGAATCCCCGAGAACAACTCTGGGGTAGGCTCTGAACACTTCTGGTTGTGGCATAAAAATAAAAAAATTAAATATTTAGACACATCGTGTTGGAACAGGAAAGCTATAGGTGACATAAGATATAAATGGCCTAGGGCCAGAGTGATAGACCAGCAGGTAGGGCATTTGCCTTCCACACAGTCGACCAGTGACAGACTGGGTTTGATCCCCGGCATCCCCATATGGTCCCCTGAGCACCGCCAGGAGCAATTCCTGAGAGCAGAGCCAGGAGAAACCCTGAGCACTGCTGGGTGTGACACCCCCAAAAAAAAAAAAAAAAAAAACATAAAGATTAGATATAGTTGTCTTCTGATTGATTCTTATTTGAAATGAGAACTAATAAATTGAGAATTGTAGATATTTTCTAAGTTCTACATTTTAAGTAAATACTGTCTAAACTGACTCCTCTTGGGCTACTGCTGCATGTTTTTGGTAAGAATCTTATTGAAATACTTGGTTGTGGATCTTTATTTTTTTTTTTTACTTAAGGAAAAGAGTAGGGTAAAAAATTAAAGGGGATTGAGGTCTATTGTAATAGCAAAAGTTTAAAAGAATGGAATTATATATCTAAGAGGGTTAATGATAAAAGGATAGGGTGGATGGTAAAATTTTTGCTTATTTTGAGTGTGGGATTGTTAACTAAGGTGGTTGTGGATACTATTTGTTTAGCTTGGTGAAAAAGGTTAGGGAAATGGGATTTTATATAAGGTTGTAGGAAGACAATATAATTAAAGGGGTACTTAATGACTTTAAAGTAAAGAGATTAGTGTTAGTGGTTATCTTTGATATGGATAGTAAAGGAAGGGACTGGACTGGGGTGTACTGTAGTACAGGGGGTACATGAACTGAGCTTGTTGGGTTGGTAAGAGCGTGAGTTAGTTGAAGGTGTGTGGAGTCGTGTGGAAGAAAAGGGCTTTGTATATTGAGGGGGGTCTGGGGGGTGATTATGAAGAGTGGTTTTTGAGGGTGTGGCAGGGAGGAGAGAACAATAAGTGGTGGGTGAAGAAAAGAAGAATAAGTGGAGAGTCGCAGGATAGAAGAAAGGTGGGTAGTGGAAGAAAAACAATATTAAAAGGGTTTCGGTATAGGTGTTGAGAAAAAGTGGGAGAAGAGGAGCTTTAAGTGGAGGTATGAAAATCTTCCTTTCGGGTGGTGCGTGGTTGAGGGGTTTTTGGTGGGTGACGTCTGTTCAAAGGGGCTTTGATTCGGAGGGGGGAAATTTTTTTTCACAGGCAGGTGGTTGTGGATGTGTAGGATTGGAGGAATGGAAGGATGGTGGTGGGGGGGATGGACTGTTTTTTTGGTGGTCTTAAAAGATTCAAAGGGAGGAAGTCAGGGTTAGTAAGATGAGAGGTAATGTGTGAATATGTCGAAGGGCTGATCCAAAGGTGGCTTAAAGGAAAAAAGCTGGTTTGTAGCCTGGGGGGGGGGGGGGGGAGGGAGAAGAAAGGATAAGAACCTGCCATTTGGCGGGGTATGGGAGGTGGAAGGAGTGGGACTTTGGTGGTGAAAATGGGCGCTGGTGGAGGGCGGGGTGCTGGAACTAGTGACACCCAAAATGAACATTATATGTATTACGGTGGTATATAAATGTTTAATTAAATAAAGGATGTAGAGCCAGAAGGTGGTAGAAAGACTTCTTTTCAAGGAGGCCGGGTTGGTCCTCAAACTAGAAAAAATAAATGAGCCAGGTTCTTTCTGTGCGGGTGCTCTGTGTTCTGGCTTTGAATAACTCGTGATCTTATGTCTTCCTCAATTGAAAGACAGACGAATGCGAAGAAGTAAAAGATAGAAATCAAAATAATTCTTAGGAATCTGGATTTCTAAAATTTTAATTTATTTTGGGTTATAGACCACTCCTTCATATACTTGAGAATTGTTTGGATTTTTCAAATATACAGAACTCACATAACATTAAAGTGGGATTGTTTAGAAAAAACTACTTTTCATATCAGAGGACTAAATTCCTTTACTTTACTGAGGTGAATACAGTATATATAAAGAGTTCAGATGATTGATATGGAGACATGGATGTTTACTCTTTCATGCTCCTACTAATTGATTTCAATGTAATCCTGAAACACCTAGAATTCTTTTCCCAAATTGTGTCAAACATACCCCTAGGACATGAGTGGTGAGTTCTTTCAAATATGGGCAAGGCTATCAGATTAACAAATTAATTAACAAATTAATGAAGGAGTTACAGTCACTGAGTTCTTGGTTTATGTAAGTCAATATATTTACAAAGACCCTCAAAATTGGTTGGATGAATGGATTAAGATGTAATGGTATATATACACAATATAATACTATGCAGCTATAAAAAATAAGTCCAGGGCAACTTACACAAAGTTGGAGGGTATCAAGCTGTATGAGATGAATCAGAGTAAGAATAAACACTGAACAGTCTCACTTATATGTAGTATATAGAGAAACAAAACAAGAGAATAAACAGATAACTATAAACTGTGTGAAATCTGAAGTTACCAAGCAGTGAGGGTTGGGAGCAGGAGCTTCTGGTTAAGGGAGAGGTGTATTAGAAGAGACACAAGGACAATGGTGGAAGGCATTTGCAATTTTTTGGTGGAGATGTAATAACTTTGTGTATCAAAACCATGTTGATATAATAAAAATATTATAATGCTACTGTAACCATGTTACCTAAACTGCAATTAAATATTGCACTGTTCTGGGGCGGAGCAATGGCCAAGCAGGTAGGGGGTTTGCCTTGCATGCAGCCCACCTGTGCCAGCCTGGGTTCGATCCCCGGCATCCCATATGGTCGCCCAAGTACCGCGGGAGTAATTCCTGAGTGCAGAGCGAGCCAGGAGAAAGCCCTGAGGATTGTCGGGTGTGACCCAAAGAAGTAAAAAAAAAATTGCACTGTTTTAAATATTATCCATCTAAATTGGTGTCAAAACCAATACCATCTTTGTTAGTAGGCTCCTAAAGAACCTACCTTTACTACTCCATGAACTTGTAAATAGTTTTCTGCATAGAAGTATTTATTTATTGGTGGGGTTACACTTGATGATGCTCAGAGATTATTCCTGGCTCTGCCTCAGAAATCACTCCTGGCAGTGCTCAGGGGACCATATGGGATGCTGGAGATTGAACCCAGGTGCAGAGGTTCCCTTTAGTTGATGAAAGCATTATTGTTTTCCATACTATTATCTAATGTATGCATATAAACATTTCCAAACAATTATAGCAATTCTGTTATCCCAAGACTTTTCCTAGGGTAACTAATATATGAAAGAAATCTTCATCTAGAAATTGTAATTGTGTTTAAGCATTTTTGCCTATAAGATCACCATTATATCACGATTATATCTTTTTCTTTTCCAATGGAAAGTGTAGGTATTTGGGAGGAGAGGTGGGTGTAATATGTTTCTCCCTCTGGTGAGTCTCATGCACTAATCTGGATTATAAGAGGATTTGATGACACACTCTGGTATTACTCTATAATCAGCTTATTATAAAGTTAATTATATGTTCCTTAACTCTCTAGTTATAACCTAGGAGGGGATGATAATGACTAAATTTTTAAAGCAACTTTGAGGTTTAAAGTCATTATGATCCCCTCCTAGGTTATAGGTTTATAAATACATCAATAAATTTATTCAAAGTATATAGGCTTTTCTTTGTAAAACACAGCAATAGTCAAGTCAAATATTAAGGCAAAATAAACAGTCCTTAACCAGCATTTTCCTTACCAATACTTACAAGACAACTACAATTCTATTTATATTTCAAAGAGGATATTAAAATTATTAAAATAATCATATACATTATACAAGTTACTATTTTACAATATTTGCTCCTTTTCCATTCATTTATGCAACATATAGTAGTAGCTGGAAATAAGACAAATACTAACATACTACACACTTACAAATACTTAATAATACTAATTTATATAAATACCAAACATTTATAAATACTAGCATGCTTAAAAAGTGCAAACTACACCAGAAATCTGACTAACCTCATGAAACTTAAATCTAATTTTAAAATAGGCTGTAAACAAAGGAGATTTAAATTCAGAGAAAAATGTATCTTGGGGGGAGAAATCAAGACAAGTATAAAGATTATTGGAGGCTATGGGATTTTCTGGGGAGCAAAGTAAAGTTTTAATAGACACGGTGGAACTTCTGAAAGTTAAAGATACCAGCATTAAATCATTCATGTATTTTTCTGAAAAGGCAATGACTCAAACACAGTTGCAAGATTTAATAAATAAAAAAAAAAGTCAAGTACAGACATTCCAATGTAACACCTATAAATTAGCTTCAAAATAAAATAGCCTATAATAAAGAAATCTTTCAAAAAGCTATACAAATTTATACAAAGTTATCTAAATCTTAAAAATTTAAACTCCTACCTATTTATGGAGTATGTCAGATTTTTATTATAAAGCTCTATAAATAGTGCACAAAATAAAATTATAATAAGAACGAATGAAAATATTCCTACATATTCCAACTATCACCTTTACCAATATATTCACCAGTTATTATCTGTGCCTAGCATGGCCTACATTCTCCACTGTTGTTATGAATGAACTTTCTCTGCTTCCAAATATAACTTCATATAAAATTAAGTAGAGATATTAAAATCTATATTATATTTTATGTTTTGAAGTGAAAAATTTCATTTCAGGAATACTATTTTTCTCTCTCCTATAACCAATTTCAAACTCTCTGGGCTGTTTCTAATCTCTGTATAAAAATGCTGTTCTATTTGTAAAAATATATAAAATTTCTTTACTGTTATCTTTCAAACCAACGTCCTATCTAACTAATATTTCCAATTATGGAAAACTTCTCCAGGTTTTTTTTTATTTGTTTCATTATATTTAATTGTCTAATTCCTCTCCTTCCTTTTGTTCTTCCCTGAACCAACTCTAATCGGGTTTTACAAAGTGCCTCTTGTCAAGATTACAAATAATCCCAGTTCACATTGCCAAGGCCAATGGCCAATTTTTTGTCCTAATTTTATTTCACTGGTAAGCAACATTTGACATAGAAAATCTCTCTTTTTTCTTGGTACACACATTTTACTTCATCTCCAGAAAAACCCTCTCGCGTTTGCTCCAAGTTCAGTTGAATCATAATTGTCTTGATTACTTCATGCGTATTTAAACAGCCTCTATATTTTAGAGTATTTCAAAGTTAAGCCTTTGCATCAGTTTTCCATTCATTCACTCAAGAAGGTAATTCAGGAATACATATGCCATTAAATATTGTCTACCTTCTGAGCTGTAGTGAGTGAGGGTTCCTTTTACCCTGTCTATGTCAACATGGGCTTTTTTATCCTATTGTGTGTGTTAGTCTCACTGCTATGTGATGTGGCTCATTGTTGTTTGCTTTGCAATTTAGTGATGATAAAAGATGTAGAGCTTTTATATTCATAAGCCATATGAATAAAAATGTATATCTTCTAAAGAACCTGCCATGGAGGAGGGCTGGGGGGGGGGGGAGAGGGAACCGGGGATGTTGGTGGTGGGAAATGGGCACTGGTGGAGGGATGGGTGCTGGAACACTGTATGACCAAAACTCAAATATAAACTTTTTAATTGTATATCTTTGTAACTGTAAAAATAAAACATTTTTTAAAATGAAGAATCAAATCTAACAGATGGAAATTGAACAGCTCTCTAGTGAACAGCAAGTGGGTCAGAGAGGAAATCAAAATATTCTAGAAACAAATTAGAATAAGAACACAAGTTACCAGAACTTGTGGGCTCAGTAAAACAGTGTTAAGAGGAAAGCTTGTACCTCTAAAGGCCTTCATCAGGAATGAAAAAAGGATCCACAAATAACTTAACTTCACATCTAAATATATTGGAAAATGATCAGCAAAAGGAGGCCAAGCCAGACAGGAAGAAGGTAATAATAAAACTTAGAACAGAAATCAGCAAGCTGGAATTCCCCTGCCCTGCTCCCCCCCAAAAAAATCCAAAAGATTAACTAAACCAAGAACTGGCTGTTTGAAAAAAATAAACAAGATAGATAAACTATTTGCAAGACTCACAAGGAAACAGAGAGAGAACCCTAATAAACCAAATCATAAATGCAAAGGGGGACATCACAATAGAAACTATAGAAAGTCATAAAATCATCAGAGATTACTCTGAGAATCTTTATGCCACAAAACAAGAGAAACTTGAAGAAATGGATAAATTCCTAGATTCCTATAATGTCCCAAAGTTAACCAAGAAGATTTGGAAGATTTGGAATACCTGAACGAACTATCACCATCAAGGACATTGAAAAGATAACTGAATGTCTTCCCTAAAATAAAAGCCCAGGCCCAGACGGACTCACTAATTAATTCTTTCAAATCCTTAAAGAAGACCTACTGGCAATCATTTCCAAGCTTTCCCAGGAAACTGAAGACACAGAAACACTCCCAACAGTTTCTATGAGGCAAATATTATCCTGATAACAAAAGCAGACAGAGACATCACAAAAAAATACAGTCCGATAACTGGTGAATTCAGATGCAAAGATCCTCAATGATAACCTTTCTGATATCATTTTCATCTTACACTATAATCACCTTATTGCATGACAAAATTTATCTTCCTCAGTATAATTCATAAAGTTCTTTACAACCAGCTTCTAGGTTGTAATGCATGTTTCCACTCTTGATTCAAACAAACATGTAACCCATGTTCCAGAAATAAGCCTTCCACTAACAGTCTGTGCCACCCTATTTATCCTATATGCATCTTTGTCTACTTTTAAAACATATCACATCAAATAAAGTGTCCTCCTAAGGAAAAAATGTATATCTTCTTTTAAGAAGATATACATTTTGTATCTTATTAATATATGTATATATATTAAGGTCATATGTATATCTTCTTTTAAGAAGTATAAACTAGTCTCTTCTCTCCATATTTTGATGAAGCTGTTTCTTGCTGTTAAGACTTACAAGTGTTTTATATGTCTTGGAGAGTAATACTTTGTCAATTGAGTGTTCAGAATATATTCTGCCAGCCTATGATTTTTTTTAAATTATAATAGTTGTTGCCTTGGCAGTAAAGAATCTTCTTGAATTGATATAGTCCCATTTGTTTCTCTTTGCTTCCATTTGATTTGCCAAAGGCATGAAGTCATTGAACATTACTTCTTATGTCATGGAGGATTCTGCCTACATTTTCCTTAATTTAACCTATGGATTCATGTGTGATATAAAGGCTATTCATCTATTTTAATCGACTTGTTTATGCTGTGAGAAGATAGGATCTGAATTATTTTTATATGTGTCTAAACAGTTTTCTAAACAAAATTTGTTGTTGAAGAGGCATAGCTTGCTTTCTTTCATACTTTCACTCTTTTTTTTGAAAAGTAGTTATTCACATGCTTGAAGGTCTGTCTCTATACTTGGAATACTGTTCTACAGGTCTGAGAATCTTTATTTATACCTAGAATCATTTTGGCTACTTGGTAGATTTTATTACTTCATATAAACTTCAAAAGCATTTGTTCTTATCTCTAAAAATTTCCATGAGTGTTTTTATGGGGACTTTATTGAATCTATATGGTACTTTGGTCATTTTTACAATATTAGTTCTTCCAATGCCAAAACAGGAAATGCCATTCCCCGGGACCAATCTCCCAGATTTTGCCTGCTCTATTCCAGATGCGTTTGGAATCCCCTCTGCACACTCACCGCCAACCCCTGGGAAAGCAAAAGGACAAAGAGCCCAATGGCCTGGAGCACCCAAGTTCTACCAGGACCCAACACACTCCCTGGCACCAATCTCCCTGATTTTTCCCATTCTACCCCAGGTTTCGCACCCCAAAACTCAAAAAATAGCTAATTTTTGGATATCCTATGTAGAAGTACAGGATATCCTATGTAGAAGTACAGGATATCCTATGTAGAAGTCCTTTTTTGGATATCCTATGTGGCTAAAGGCACATTAGCCACAATACTCCCCCAAATCCCACTCAGTGAACTCGGTGAACAACCATCGGCAAACCCCACTGTACTGCCGAGTCACACAAGAACACACAAGTTGCAATCTGTAACGGTCATAATGGTAAAGCAACACGAAATTCCATTTCATTTAGTTCCGTGATCGAAGCCACATGCCAAGATGAGCCAAGCAATAATAATGAACTGTATAACCTTTCCTATAAGGAATTTCAAAGGAAGCTGTTAAGGATGCATAAGGAGCTCAAGGGAGCAATGGAACACAGAGCCAATAAAATACAAGAGGATATGAAAGCAGAAGTGAGGAAAATGGAAATGAAAATGCAAGCAAATAAGACATTGAAAATGTAGTGGGTTAGGGCCGGAGTGATAGTCCAGTGAGTAGGGCGTTTGCCTTGCATGCAGTCAACCTGGGTTCGATCCCCAGCATCCCATATGGTCCACAAGCACCGCCATGAGTGGTTCCTGAGTGCAGAGCCAGGACTTGCCCTGAGCATCGCTGAGTGGACCCAAAAAGCAAACAAAAATGTTGTGGGTGAAATGAAGAACACAGTGAAAGGATTTCACAGCAGAGTAACTGATTCTGAGGACAGAATCAGTGAGCCCCAAGATGAGATGCAGAAACTTTCTAGACAAGAGCAAAAGATGGAAAAAAAGACTCACAATAAACAAACATACAACAAGAGATAACCGGATGAAGCCAAAACAAACAACATAAGGATTATTGAAGTCCTAGAGAAACAGGAAGAAAACCCTGATGAAAAAGCAACTATCAAAGCAATTATTGCTGAGAAGTTCCTGGAACTAAAGAGCACTTGAGGGGCCGGAGCGATAGCCAAGCGGGCAGGGCGCTTTGCCTTGCACTAGGCCAGCATATGCTGGCCCGGGTTCGATTGCCGGCATCCCATATGGTTTCCCAAGCACCGCCAGGAGTAATTCCTGAGTGCAGAGCCAGGAGAAACCCCTGAGCATTGCCGGGTGTGACCCAAAAAAAAGCAAAATAAATAAATAAATAAATAAATAAAAAAAAAAAAAAAAAAAATAGCACTTGCTCCCAGATTCAGGAGGCCCGAAGGGTACCATCTAAAAGAAACCCAAATAAGAATACTCCAAGACATATCCTAATCAAAATGACAAGAACCATAGATAGAGATAGAATACTGAAAGCAGCAATATCAAAGAATGAAATAACATACAAAGGAAAATTCCTAATATTTACAGCAGAGTTTTCAGAGGAAACAATCCGTGCCAAAAGACAATGATGGAATATTGTGAAAAGACTCAATGAACTGCACACCTCACCAAGAATTCTTTACCCAGCCAGACTCACATTTAGATTTGAAGGAAAGATACACAACTTCATAGATAAGCAACAGATCAAGAAATTCATAGACTCAAAACCAAATTTAAAAGAAGGACTGAAGAAGCTACTGTAAGATACGACAAACCCTAAAAAGCACAACTAATTCAAAAAGATGGCACAAGTCATATTACAATAATCGCTCTCAATGTCAATGCCCAAATGCACCAATTAAGAGACAAGAGTGGCAAAGTGGATTAAAAAACTGAATCCACCTTTGGCAAGACCTCCTGATCCATGCTTCACCTGACTTTGGATATTGGTATCATAATATGTATATATACATATATGTATATTATACATATATGTCTATGCATGTATATATGCATATATACAGGTTGATTGCATGCACAGTCCGGATCATCGACAGCCACCCTGCAGCAGTTTTTTTTTTTTTTTCAATCCGGCCCAGGTATGCTGAACCAGAGACTCTCAGACATGGGGGGCAGAGATTGCTACTTGCTCTCCCTGTGCCCAGCTGCTCGTGAGGCGCCCGGGAGGCCTGGCAGGTTCTAGCCTTGGCCTGCCACCCCAGCTGAGCCTCACAACAAGCCAGACCACCATACCCCACTCCATGGGGCCCGCCATTTTCCACATCCGGACTTCCCTCTCGTCACAACTCCACCCAGCAGACCAGACTATCACAGCCCGGCTCGCGAGGCCGCTTAGCGGCTGCCTGGTTTATCAATAAATGCTTTATTTAGAGGTGACTACAACAGTATGCCACCCGCACGACAAGCCTGGCAAGCTGCTCGTGTAGTATTTGATATGCCAAATACCAGTAACATTTATATTAGGTCATTCCTGTGACCTAATATAATTGTTTGAGGCTCTTTATGTTCCTGGAGCAGGCAGATGCCTTTGGGTTCTACTAGCATGAGACGGGACATATGGAGATATTACTGGTGCCCGCTCTAGCAAATAGATGATTAACGGGAAGATAGATAGTGATAGTGATAGTGTGTATATGTATGTGTGTACGTATACATATATGTGTATATATTTATATACATATGTCATGCAAATAAATGCAGTCATTCTATATCTGTCTCTCTCCCTCTGGCTAATTTCACTCAACATGATCATCTCCAGTGTCCATCCATTTATAGGCAAATTTCATAAATACATTTTTTCCTAACAGCTGCATAGTATTCCATTGTGTAGATGTACCAAAGCTTCTTTATTCAGTCATCGATTCTCAAACACTCTGGTTGTTTCCAGATTCCAAAGGTGGAAATTATCACAAACGTGTGGGAATCAGAGGCTAGGTAAGACAGAGAATGGAACAGTGTGCCAATAATTGTCGAAGTGCTAATACCAACCTAGAACTGAGAACTGAGCATTAAATACAAGCAAAAAGATACACATATATCTTTGTATCATGTATGTAAAAGATACAACATTTTAATGTATGTATTGTAATCCACAATGTGGAAGGGACGAAGAGAGAGAGAGAGAGAGAGAGAGAGAGAGAGAGAGAGAGAGAGAGAGAAGAACTGCCATAGAGGCAGGCTGGGGGGAGAGAATCAGGGACATTGGTGGTGGGAAATGGGCACTGGTGGAGGGATGGGTGCTGGAACACTGTATGACCGAAACCCAAATATGAACATCTTAAGAACTTTTTTGTAATTGTGTATATTATGGTGGTATAATAAAATATTAAAAAAAAGAAAAACTGAATCCAACATTCTTCTGCCTATAAGAAACATATCTGAATAATCAGAGCAAACACAGACTCAAAGTCAAAGGCTGGAAGATAATTCTCCATGCAAAAAACTCCAAAAAGGCCAGTGTGGCCATACTAGTATCTGACAACATAGACTTCAGGCTGAAAAGGTTAGAAGGGAAAGTGAAGGCCATTTTTCTTTGCTTTTGGGTAACACCCGGCAATGCTCAGGGGGTTTCTCCTGGCTCTGCACTCAGGAATTTCTCCTGGCGGTGCTCAGGGGACCATATGGGATGCCAGGGATCGAACCCAGGCTGGCACGGAGCCAGCCGCATGCAAAATGCCCTACTTGCTGGGCTATCCCTCCGGCCCCAGTGAAGGCCATTTCTTAATAATTAAGGGATATATATATACCAGGAAGAAATTACACTCCTAAACATATATGCACCCAACAATGGGCCAGCAAAATATTTAAAACAACTGCTAATAGATTTCAAAGAAGACATTGACAGTAACACAATAGTAGTTGGAGACTTCCAACATTGCTTTATCAACTATTGACATATCGGCAAGACTAAAACTCACCAAGGAAATACTTGCCCTGAAGGAAGAAATGGAAGAAAGAGGACTTGTTGATATATACAGGGCTTTTCATCCCATAAAAGCTAAATATACATTTTTCCCCAGTGCACAAGGAACATTTTCCAAGATAGACCACATGCTGAGCCACAAAGATACCTCAATAAAATAAAAAAGACAGAAATCGTGTTAACTATTTTCTCAGACCATGATGCACTGTAAATGGAAGTTAACCACTCACAGAAACAGGGAGTCAAACCAAACACCTGGAAACTGAACAGCTCTCTGCTGAACAACCAGTGGGTCATAGAAGGAAATAATCAAAGAGGAAATCCAAAGATTCCTGGAAACAAATGAAAATGAAGACACAAACTATCAGAATTTTTTATAGTGTTTAAGGGACCAGATTACATAGAAATAAGAGTGTTGGCATAGATGAGGGAGAAAGAAAACAAATCCACTACTGGTGGAATGCCAACTGGTTCAACCTCCTCTGAAACCTATGCTGATGCTTACCAAATAAACCTAAAAAATTAAACTTCCAAATAATCCAGCAATTCCAACCATCTGCTCTACACCAAGGAACCTAAATCACTATTTTATTTATACATTTGCACTCCTATCATTCACAACAGCCAAGATGAGAGAGAATCTGAGTGTAATAAGAACAGATTGGATAATGTAACTTGATGTATAAATGCATTCACAGTAGGATGCTGTTTGGCTATATGTAAAAATGAAATCATGCAGTTCTTTGCTACATGAATGAAACTGGATTGTACCATGTGAAGTGAAATCAGTCAAAATGAAAAGGATGCAGGGAGATATAAGGAAGCATCGCATGTGAATAACAAATGGTCAAAGACAAACAAACATGAGAACTGGGTTACAAAACTGAATTTACTAACTTTGGGGGGAGAAGGGAATAATGGGCAAGTTGAAAGCTTTCTCCCAAGACAATGGTGAAGGGAAGTGGACATTCTGTTGAGGAGTGAGGTGCTGAAACATTGTATCCATGAAACCCTACTACTAACATTATTGTAAATCATAGTGCTCCAAATGAAAAATAAGAAAAAATAAGATATAAAGTAACTGTAAGTGTGAAAAATAAATATTGTCTGCATACCAACTTTCAATTTCTTCCCGAGCCTAGCGTTTTAGTGCTGATATATGAAGTTAACTGCATTTGAATCTCATAGGTGTCTCTAACTTGAAATATTCGCATCAATATTTTGCCTTTTGCTATTTCAAACTTACTCTGATATTCTACTTTTCTCAGTGTAATAGGAAATTCACCTTTATAATTGAAAAGGGATTCTCAAAAGATATTTGCTAACATTATTTGTGATAATATATGGACTTTAAGCATCATTGGTTTTTAACCCTCTTCCATTTTTACTTTTGTAACTTAATGATATCATTCTTAAATTTTTCAGAGAATTCTCTTGACAAAGTTCTTCACATAAATCACGTGCTTTTTTTTTACTTTTTCCTTGAAACATCAAAACTTATTTATTTTGCTTTTACCTACATACTAAAACTTCAAGAATAATGTTAAATATCTTTCTTATCAACTTACTACCTTTTAAAGGGAATATTCTGGAAATTTACTTTTGATATAAAGAATTTAGTGTTTTTCTGGAGAGATGGTCCAGCAATATTGTGTGAGGCTATATTGAACTTAAAAAATTAAACTTTAAAAATGCCTGAGGTTTTCTACTATATAATAATTAATGGCTTTTGAATCTGGAATGGATGGAGAATCTCGCCTAAAAAAATACTAGGAATCAGGAAGTTTGGGGCTAATCATTGATAACCTTCTAAATGTCTTAATATAAATCTACTCCTATTATTGCTTTCTAGAGCATTTCTGTTTCAGTAAAATTCTCTATTTATCAGTGCTGTTAATCTTACTAATACAAACTTTAAGGCATATGCTCTCAGAAAAAATTATGGGAGATTTTTTCAAAAAAAAATGAAATGCCAGGTGTGAAGAGATAGCATAGGGTATAAAGTACTTACCTTGCATAAAGCTGACCTCAGTTCTATTAATGGAACTACATATGGTCCCCTGAGCACTGCCAGAAGCAATCCTTGAGCAAAGAGTCAGAAATAAGATCTGAGTACTTCTGGGTGCAGTCTGAAAAGCTAAACAAATAAAAAGAGAGAGAGAATACCAAATAATTTAACAAAGCTTCTCCAAGGAATTTATCTAAAGAAAATGAACACACTAATTAAAATAGGTATTTACATCCAAAAAATTATTCACAATAGCCAAAACATGGATCCAAACTAAATATCCAGTGACAGATAAAGAAGGTAGGTGTGTGTGTGTGTGTGTGTGTATGTATTCAGTGGAATACTATCTGCTATTAAAATATAGCAGAAATAATTTTATAGAAATAAAACAATTTGTACAGCATCATCGTTTGTGTTTCCACCAATGCTCACTGAGTTGGCCCCGCTTTCCCACATGTTCACCATCTAGCCTTCAATCTTTTTATTGTAATAAAACTGGGAATTCTGCTAGCTTGCTCGTCTTATTATAAACATAAAAAAACATAGTGGTTATAGGATCAAGCCTAAGATTTATTAGAACCACTTTAAGAACCCTAAAAAATTAAAGAAAACTGAAGAGTTGATGAAGAGTAAAATTTTTAGTCCAGCAAGTTGATCAACTGCTTCTTAGGTCCATGTTCAGAAAATAGCACTTGATCCAAACTAAAACCTTCCAAACAAAGATCTGCTTTCTTTAGAAATCAAACATGTGCTAGCACTATTGATGCCCTTTCTTCATTTATCCCCTGTAGAATCCTGTCATGCCAAGGACATCAAATCCTTGGCGGGGATAGGGGTAGAACCTTAGTGTTAGTTTGGTCCTGGTAAATTGATACAGTTATTTTGTCAATACATTAAATGATTTTTGGTAATAAAATCATGTAAACCAGTTCTTTTTAATGTCATGATACTAAAATTGTCAGACAAAGCCTTTCCTGAGGACCATTTGTGTGAATAAATATTTTCTTTCCAGAAGAAAAGCTTTAAGATTAACATTGGAGAAGTCAGAGTAATAGTACAGATGATAATGTTCTTGCCTTGCACAATTGTCCTGGTTCAATCCCTGACACCCCCATAGAGCCCCCTTAGCATGCTAGAATATTTTTTTGCTTTTTTGGGTCACACCCAGCAATGCTCAGGGGGTTCTCCTGGCTCTGCACTCAGGAATTACTCCTGGGGGTGCTTGGGGGACCATATGGGATGCCGGGATTGAACCCGGGCCGGCCCAGGCCAGCCTTGTGCAAGGCAAATGCCCTACCCACTGGGCTTACCGCTCAACCCCAATAGTTAATCATTTAACCATGGAATAAGCCAGGAATTAACCTTGTGTGTGTGACCCAAACAAACAAACAAACACAAAAAGACTAGAATTGCATGTTGTGCTATGAAATTTAAATGAATAATGTCCAATTTTATGTTGAAAATTTAAACAGATTGGAGGTCTAGAGCAATAGTACAGTGGATAGGACACTTGCCTTGCATGCAGCCAGCCAAGACTCAATCCCTAGCACCCAATATAGTCTTCCCCAAGCATCCTAGGAGCAATTTCTGTGTACAGAGCCAGGATTAACCCCTGAACATCTCTGGATGTGACAAAAAAAGAAACAGATTAGATTTTATTTACAAACAGAATAGCCCCTGCTTGTAATTCAATTCAATTTTCACTAGAGCACACTTAAATGCTGAGTTTGACTGCAGAATTAAACTAGGAGGCATTACAAAGTAGTCTCAGTGTGTGCTTGATTTCATCCCTTTAATTTCTTTTTATTTTAGGCTTTTTCAAATCTTACATTATTTTATTCAATTCCAAATATTTTTTTTTAATTATGGCTTTTTGGGACACTCATTGGTGGTGCTCAGGCCTTGTTCTGGCTCTGTGCTTTGCAGTGACTCCTGGCAGGGCACAGGGGTCCATATATGGTGCCAGGGATTGAACCTTAGTCAGCCATGTGCCAGTCAAATGTCCTACCCACTATACTGTTGCCTGAGCCCCTGTAATTTCAATTTTTCATGACCTTACATTCTCTCATTTAATTTGCTTCATCTTGGCTGTGTAGATACTAGTTCTATAATTTATAATACTAACCCAATTTTTAAAAAAATATTTTGTTAAGGCAACAGTAGCTGTTATAACAAATAATTCCACAAATTTAGTGGTTAACACAATAGAAATTTATTATTGTTTTATTTTCTGGAACATTATTTAAGTGTTTTTATGTGATCGTGTCCAGTCTTATTCTGGAATTAATTTTTCTGTATCTTGTAAAAGATGTCTCATAATTTTCAATATCTCCATTAGCATAAAGGCGAATATGAAATATGGTGATGGAAACTCTCTGAACAAACACTAACAAAGTGATTTCTATTCTCTTTCTATTAATAAGAGCTACTATTATTCCTACCTAGATTTAGAGGTGGTGGGAATTACACTCCTTTGATATAAGGCTTATCTCCATAATCTCTACACCACTAAATAGAATAATAACAAAATTAAATATAAAAGCAGGGGGAACCAATAAAGAAGAGTTGAGAGACTCCAGAGGAAATACATTACTTTACAACAACATAATAATATAAAGTGTTTAGATCTGTGATCATATACTTTATGTCCATGAGACATTTCTCTCTCTTATGCTTTCCATGATTATAGTGAAACAACTCAGACATAAAAGAGAGGTTATTACAAAACCTCACATTGAAGTATTAATGTCTTCCAGCTCTGATTATGTCAAAATGGGAATCACAAAATATCATCCATGTCTACCTTTTTCTTAATTTTGTCCTTCAAAATCTGAGTGTCTTTACAGCATTTATATTTTTCTCAGGACAAATTTGTTACGCAGCCATAGCAGCGACTAGATAAGATTCATTTTTTTAAGTTGGGAGTATTATTTCTTTTCTATGGGGTATGTATAAATCTGATACCTGCCCAATAGAGAGAAATAAATATTTCTGACATATAATAAAAGATGAGTCAGATATGAAGTCTTTGTTCATTTTACATTATTCTAATTCTGAAAAATTATCAAAGTCTTCAACAAATCGAAAGCAGGAAAGAGCTATGGAATAAAAAAATAAACCTATGCAATTATAAATTATATGAATATAACTTACATATCAAATATCAAATATTATTCTAATTCTGAAATAGAAATAATTATTCTAATTCTGAAATAGAATATCATTATTCTAATTCTATACCCGTGTTGTATTTGATATGCCAAATACCAGTAACAATTATAGACTTCATTCCCATGACCTGATGGAATGGTTTGAGGCTCTTTATGTTCCTGGAGCAAGCAGATGCCCTTGGGCTCTACTAGCATGAGACAGGACATATGGAGATGTTACTGGGGCCCGCCGAGCAAATCAATGAATAACGGGAAGACAGTGATACAGTGATACAGTGATGAATATAACTTAAAAAAACAAAATTTCATTGCAAATATAAGGATGCACACTCCATTTCACAACATGTATCATAAAGAGTGAATATGGACATTTTAACTGATGAACTGAAATTTACAGAGTAAATCTTAATTTAAATCAGCATACTCTGTAAATTTAAAACGAAAAATAAAGGGCGAGGAATAAATAATAGTACAGTGGGTAGCATACTTACCCTGTATTCAGTTGACCTAGGTTCCATCCCTAGTACCAAATATGGTCTCATGAGCCCTGTCAGGAATGATCCCTGAGTAGCCAGACGCAAGCCCTAAGTACTTCTGGCTGTGGTCAACACAACCACAAACCAAACATCAGAGAGATCACTCAAAGGGATGAAGTACATGCTCTCACAGGTACAAGACCTTAAACTCAATTCCTGGCATCACGTAACCTGCTTAGGCAACACTGGGTGAAGCCCTGGTGGCTCCTAGCACCACTAAGTCTGAGCAGCTTTGTGTGACTTGGACTGAGTATTGAATAACCAAGAGCAGAGGGCCAAATATTAGTAGGAATGGGTTCTGTTCCCTGAGCACTGATTATGAAACCCCACAAATAAAAATAAATTAAAAATATACTAATCACGAGTCTAAAATTGATTCAGTTGCTTACTATTGTTTTCTATAATTGTGACACAATTAGGCAGGGACACACACCTGGCAGAGATGTTATTTCTGAGAGATGCCCTACAATTTCAGGGGTAGTAATGAGCATCGGAGGTGAGATGAGAGGATACAAGAAAAGAAAGTTTTCTCCCCTGTGATCCTCATCAAAATTCATATATTTCTATCGCAACCAGGATGTGCCTTTAGACATTTAGTCAATGCATTGATATTCAAAACATGATTTTTGCTGTACAATAGTCATTACAAAAAATTTGCTTCATCTTTCTTATCTGTTGACCACCATTTTTACTCAGGAATATGGGACTGATGTTGTTCAGCAAAATAATCGTGTTCAAAATTCTTGGCTAAAACCACTTAAATTTGAGGTCAAATTATTAATTAGAAGGACAAGCATTTAAGACAAGTCAAAAGAGCTATATTAGGGTCATAGACTTGCCCAGGGGAACTAAAACCATGAAAATTATAAGCACGAAAATATGCAATTAAACTGGAAACTGTCAATTTTAATTAATGTTTCTACAAATAGAGCTTTAGAATATTTCCAATGTCTGAACTGATGCTTTCAACATTTTGCTTTCTCTCTACATTACTATTAAAGTCAGAACAAAAAATCTGTCCGTGTTAACCAGATATACACTTTTTCTCTCGAAGGCTGAATCTGCGTCCGGCCTTGATCTCATCTTCCTGTGCTCCCAGCATCTGGAACATATCCTTTGTGGATAGCAAGTGCTTAATAAATGTTGAATTGAGAAGTGACCAAGAGGAAAATAAATAAGATGCTGATGATTGAATATATATGAGACAGGCTATCCTTTGAAAGACTTGAAAGTAAAACAAAAAATCTAGGGACATTTAGCAATACAATTGGGGGTGTAGCTGAGAGAGAATTGTATACACAGAATCGAATCACAAAGGCAAAGTGGTAGCAGCAGCCTAGTGAGAAAGAATAATTCATGCTCTCCAGATGCAGAACAAATAAGCTTGCAGAAATATAGTAATTGTTAACGATATGAAATTGACAAGGGAATGGGGAGACTACCATGATATTTGATTATTACTTAGTCAATACTCAAATCCATATACCTATAAAAAGTGAACAGATGTTAACCCAAGCAGATGTGAAAACGAACATAATAGAATACAGACTAAAGAATTTGGTCTCTTGCTTCCAATGTATATTTGCTCTAAGGGGAAAAAAGACAACTTCAAATTTAATCAAACAAAAGTGGCAAGGGTAGCATATTTGATTCATTTTCTCCAACTTTTCACTATTTGTTCCACAAAATGTAAACAAATAAATGTATCACAAAAGTTTGAGATAGAATAATCTACAAAAATATTTTTTACCATTTTGTATAGATCAGAATAAATATTTCTGTCCAAATCATTTCTCTATTCTTAGTCAAGGTCCAAGAATTTACCTAAACAAATGTTTTTCATATGTTTAGAATTTCATTTATTTTCTGTGACTAATCATTGACTTATAATGCAATGTTCAAGGGATACCACTTGCTTTACCAATGACTGTCTCCTGCCAACAGCTATTTAAAGGACTCTAATTCTGTACCACTGTAAGTGTATAACTTTCATTTTTTTTGTCACTGTTGCTTGGGAACATACGAGGTGCCAGTCAGGCATATTCAGGTCTCTGTACTCAGGGATCACTCCTGGTGTTACTCAGGAGACCATATGGGATTCAGAGAGCAATCCCAGGTTGACCTGCATAAATAAAGTACCTCAATCCCTGTAGTAAGTCAAAAGTCCTAAAATTTTGTTGCTTGTAATAAAAAGGAATAGCAAATCACTTAGGAATAAAGATCTAAAATATCAAGAACTTAAAATCTAAAAAGCTTTGCAGGGGGGTCACAAAAATTTGTGAAGCAATACCTTTCTCTCTTTGATCTAGGTAATTCTAATGTGTAACTAATGTTTGAGAAATTCTGGGTTAGAAGTACATAGAAACAAGGTTCTACTCTACCATTATGTTGACAAAGACAGAGTGACTAAGACATAAAACTGTAGCCTTTCTTTGTAACCTACCTAAGGGAAAGAAAATGACAGTTCAAAAGTTGCGGTTATTATATTTGATCTCACAACCAATATCTAGTCCTGTTTAGGATCACTTCATCACTTGACATCCTCTTATTCGTTGATTTGCGTCGATCGGGACCAATAGCAGCTTCCATTTGTCCCCTATCACATGCCAGTGTGGCCAAATGGCATCTACTTGCTCAGGAATATGAAGAGCCTCAAACTGTTCGTTCAGGGTCTTGATGAAGAGGTCTGGCCATCTTGTAGGTGGGTGGCCACGTGATCTTTTGATGTCCCATGGGAGTCCTGTCGTATCTCATTAGCATAAAAGCGGGAGAAATGAATATGGTGATGAAACTCTTGAAAAAAACCTAGCAAAATTATTTTCTATTCTCTTTCTATTAATAAGAGCTACTATTCTCCTACCTAGATATTGGAGGTCCCACCACCTCTAATATCTAGTTCAGAGACTCTCTAGTGACGGTCTGTAACGTTACTGTCAGTAATACTCAACGGCTCAGTACGCTCTAGTTCAGCATTTGTCTCCAAGTTGCATTACATGTCCAGCCCATCTGATTTGGATGCCGCATAAACAGCGAGACAGTGTCGCTGACTCTGAAACATAGACTGAGGTCTCTGTTACACTTTCACTTAGTGAGGCGTGATATTCCAAGCATAGATCTTTTGATTCCTCTTTTGGGAACCCGAATAGCGTTCTCATTCTGCTTTTGTAGGGTCCAGGTCTCTGAGGCGTATGTTAATGCAAGGGAGAACTGTGAGTCAAAGAGATAATGCTTGGAGCGAGGAGTTCTTTGTCCTTTTAGCTATTTCTTTGATGCTCTTGATGCCATTCCATGCTGATCTTCCTCCAGAATGCAGCTCAGGTTTTAGGCTTAGGATAATGATGAAGAAAACATAACAGGCATGAGGTAAGAAGAGAAGAAAATGGGAAAATGTATTGTAAAGTGGAGGAAATTCATGACTCTTGTAAATTCTCAGATCCAATTTCTAATCCTCTAAACTGAAATATCAACACAAACCGTTGTGTTGCATGGCTCTGTTTCTGAAAGCAAGTTCACCTGACCACATTTAAAATGGGCATTGCTACTGCTATTTTATCTAGAGACAAAATATGTTCCGTAATTACTGGATTCTGAATGTTCATGATGAGAGATACTGCAACCTATCTTTTTTTTTATAATAGTCTAAAGATTTTAGGTTGACTTTTGATCTACTAATGGGTTTTGTCAAGTGTGGTTCAAAGCCAAAGAAGTTTGTGGTGTTTTTAATGATGGAGCATATTTCTGAAGTGTGAGGATGATATTCAAGCTGTGGAATACCTAGCGAAGTTCTTCATCTGCTTATAAAATTGAAGCTTTCAAACTTGAGGATCATATATATATATATATATAGTATATATATATATCACTTGATCACTGGAATCCCGTTATTCATCGATTTGCTCGACGAGCCAGTAACATTTCCATTGGACTCTATCACGCCAATGTAGCCCAATGGCATCTGGTTGATTCAGGAATATGAAGAGCCTCAAACCGTTCCTTCAGGGTCTTGACAAGGAAGTCTGACCATCTTGTGGGTGGGTGGCCACGTGATCTTTTGACATCCCATGGGATCCAGTCGGTAATGGCTCTAGCCCAGCGGTCATCTCCAAATCGCATTACATGTCCAGCCCATCTGATTTTCGATGCCTTGGCAAACGAGACAGCGTCCCTGATTCTGGAACAGCGAGGTCGGAACTCCGGATTCCTTCTCTCACTTGAGTGAGGCGTGATATTCCAAGCATAGCTCTTTCGGGATTCCTCTCTGGGAGACCCAGAATAGCATTCTCATCCTGCTTTCTTTGGGGCCCAGGTCTCTGAGGCGTATGTTAATGCAGGGAGAATGGTGGAGTCAAAGGGATGTGCCCAGAGCCGGAGGTTCTTGTCCTTTTAGCTATTTCTTCGATGCCTTTGAAGGCATTCCATGCCGCTCTCTTCCCCCTGTGCAGCTCAGGTTTTAGGTCGTTCATCATGTTGACTTCTCGACCTAGGTTTACACATAACTGCTGCATTCAGAGATGTTTGTTCCATTGAGAGTGAATGGGGCCTCTGGAACTAGTTCATTTTTTATAAACATAGTTTTTTTTAGATTCAGCTGTAGACCTATCTTCCACATTCTCGGTTCGAAGTCAGCCAGCATTTGTGCCGCTTGGCTAATATTTGGTGTTATTAGAACGATGTCATCAGCGAAGCAGAGGTGGTGTAGTTGCCGACCATCTATCTTCACTCCCATTCCTTCCCATTCTAATTGTCGATGATGTTCTCGAGGGTGGCGCTGAAGAGTTTTGGGTGAAATGGTATCACCCTGTCGAACCCCTCTTTTGACATCAATGATCACTTCTTTGTAGAACTGTGAGATTCTGGTGGTGAGATCCGTAATACAGCTCATGAAGGATCTTGATGTATTGGGTTTGAGCACCCTGTTTGGCTAGGGCTTTGATGACCACTTCAGTCTCCACAGAATCAAAGGCTTTCTGTAAATCAATGAACGTGAGACAAAGCAGCATCTTGTACTCCCTACAAACCTCAATGAGCTTGGTTACTGTGTGGATATGGGCGATTTCGTGCTGAATCCTTTCGGAAGCCTGCTTTTGCTTACATGGTTGTCGCTTCATCTAGTGTTCTCCAATCCCCTTTTCAGGATGACTCGTGTGAAACGGCATGCAGATTGCAGGCAAGCAGGCCGAGATGGGGAGGCGATAGTTGCCAATGTCATGAATGTCTCCCTTCTTGAACAGTAGAACTGT